>JAMOIN010000053.1:0-14520 GCA_024666655.1 Dascyllus trimaculatus
GCTCATGAGCACCGCCCTCTCGGGCACTCGCGTTTTTGTTTTTCCTGGTGCTCATTGGCAGCGCCGCTCATGAGCACCGCCCTCTCGGGCACTCGCGGTTTTGTTGTTCCTGGTGCTCATTGGCAGCGCCGCTAATGAGCACCGCCCTCTCGGGCACTCGCGGTTTTGTTTTTCCTGGTGCTCATTGGAAGCGCCGCTCATGAGCACCGCCCTCTCGGGCACTCGCGGTTTTGTTTTTCCTGGTGCTCATTGGAAGCGCCGCTCATGAGCACCGCCCTCTCGGGCACTCGCGGTTTTGTTTTTCCCCGTGCTGATTGGCAGCGCCGCTCATGAGCACCGCCCTCTCGGGCACTCGCGGTTTTGTTTTTCCCCGTGCTGATTGGCAGCGCCGCTCATGAGCACCGCCCTCTCGGGCACTCGTGGTTTTGTTTTTCCCTGGATGAGCACCGCCCGCTCATTGGCAGCGCTGCTCATGAGCACCGCCCGATCGGGCACTCGCGGTTTTGTTTTTCCCCGTGCTCATTGTCAGCGCTGCTTATGAGCGCCGCCCCCTCGGGCACTCGCGGTTCTTCGTTTTTCCTCGATGAGCACCGCCCGCTCATTCGCAGCGCTGCTCATGAGCACCGCCCTCTCGGGCACTCGCGGTTTTGTTTTGCCCCGTGCTGATTGACAGCGCTGCTCATGAGCGCCGCCCTCTCGGGCACTCGCCGTGTTGTTTTTCCCTGTGCTGATTGGCAGCGCTGCTCATGCCCGCTCATTTGAAGCGCTGCTCATGAGCGCCGCCCTCTCGGGCAATCGCGGTTCTGTTTTTCCCCGTGCTGATTGGCAGCGCTGCTTATGAGCGCCGCCCTCTCTGGCACTCGCCGTGTTGTTTTTCCCTGTGCTGATTGGCAGTTCTGCTCATGCCCGCTCATTCGCAGCGCTGCTCATGAGCGCCGCCCTCTCGGGCACTCGCGGTTTTGTTTTTCCTCGATGAGCACCGGCCGCTCATTGGCAGCGCTGCTCATGAGCGCCGCCCTCTCGTGCGCTCGCGGTTTCTCGTTTTTCCTCTATGAGCACCGCCCGCTCATTGGCAGCGCTGCTCATGAGCACCGCCCCCTCGGGCGCTCGCGGTTTTTTATTTTTCCTATATGAGCACCGCCCGCTCATTGGCAGCGCTGCTCATGAGCACCGCCCTCTCGGGCACTCGCGGTTTTTCTTTTTTCCTTGATGAGCACCGCCCGCTCATTCGCAGCGATGCTCATGAGCACCGCCCTCTCGGGCACTCGCGGTGTTGTTTTTCCCCGTGCTGATTGGCAGCGCTGCTCATTCCCGCTCATTCGCAGCGCTGCTCATGGGTGCCGCCCTCTCGGGCACTCGCAGTTTTGTTTTTCCTCGATGAGCACCGCCCGCTCATTCGCAGCGCTGCTCATGAGCGCCGCCCTCTCGGGCACTCGCGGTTTTGTTTTTCCTCGATGAGCACCGCCCGCTCATTCGCAGCGCTGCTCATGAGCGCCGCTCTCTCGGGCATTCGCGGTTTTATTTTTCCTCGATGAGCACCGCCCGCTCATTGGCAGCGCTGCTCATGAGCACCGCCCTCTCGGGCACTCGCGGTTTTTCTTTTTTCCTCGATTAGCACCGCCCGCTCACTCGCAGCGCTGCTCATGAGCACCGCCCTCTCGGGCACTCGCGGTTTTTCGTTTTTCCTCGATGAGCAACGCCCGCTCATTCGCAGCGCTGCTCATGAGCACCGCCCTTTCGGGCACTCGCGGTTTTGTTTTTCCCCGTGCTGATTGGCAGCGCAGCTCATGCCCGCTCATTCGCAGCGCTGCTCATGAGCGCCGCCCTCTCGGGAACTCGCGGTTTTGCTTTTCCTCGATGAGCACCGCCCGCTCATTCGCAGCGCTGCTCATGAGCGCCGCCCTCTCGGGCACTCGCGGTTTTGTTTTTCCTCGATGAGCACCGCCCGCTCATTCGCAGCGCTGCTCATGAGCGCCGCTCTCTCGGGCATTCGCGGTTTTATTTTTCCTCGATGAGCACCGCCCGCTCATTGGCAGCGCTGCTCATGAGCACCGCCCTCTCGGGCACTCGTGGTTTTTCTTTTTTCCTCGATGAGCACCGCCCGCTAATTCGCAGCGCTGCTCATGAGCACCGCCCTCTCGGGCACTCGCGGTTTTTCGTTTTTCCTCGATGAGCACCGCCCGCTCATTGGCAGCGCTGCTCATGAGCACCGCCCTTTCGGGCACTCGCGGTTTTGTTTTTCCCCGTGCTGATTGGCAGCGCAGCTCATGCCCGCTCATTCGCAGCGCTGCTCATGAGCGCCGCCCTCTCGGGAACTCGCGGTTTTGTTTTTCCTCGATGAGCACCGCCCGCTCATTCGCAGCGCTGCTCATGAGCGCCGCCCTCTCCGGCACTCGCGGTCTTGTTTTTCCTCGATGAGCACCGCCCGCTCATTCGCAGCGCTGCTCATGAGCGCCGCCCTCTCGGGCACTCGCGGTTTTGTTTTTCCTCGATGAGCACGGCCCGCTCATTCGCAGCGCTGCTCATGAGCGCCGCCCTCTCGGGCAATCGCGGTTTTGTTTTTCCTGGTGCTCATTGGTAGCGCCGCTCATGAGCACCGCCCTCTCGGGCACTCGCGGTTTTTACTTTTTCCTCTATGAGCACCGCCCGCTCATTGGCAGCGCCGCTCATGAGCACCGCCCTCTCGGGCACTCTCGGTTTTTACTTTTTCCTCTATGAGCACCGCCCGCTCATTGGCAGCGCTGCTCATGAGCACCGCCCTCTCGGGCACTCGCGGTTTTTACTTTTTCCTCTATGAGCACCGCCCGCTCATTGGCAGCGCTGCTCATGAGCACCGCCCCCTCGGGCACTCGCGGTTTTTATTGTTCCTCTATGAGCACCGCCCGCTCATTGGCTGCGCTGCTCATGAGCACCGCCCTCTCGGGCGCTCGCGATTTTGTGGTTCCCCGTGCTGATTGTCAGCGCTTCTCATGAGCAACGCCGTCTCGGGCACTCGCGGTTTTGATTTTCCCCGTGCTAATTGTCAGCGCTGCTCATGAGCACCACCCTCTCATGAGCGCCGCCCTCTCGGGATCTCGCGGTTATGTTTTTCCTCGATGAGCACCGCCCGCTCATTCGCAGCGCTGCTCATGAGCGCCGCCCTCTCGGGCACTCGCGGTTTTGTTTTTCCTCGATGAGCACCGCCCGCTCATTCGCAGCGCTGCTCATGAGCGCCGCCCTCTCGGGCACTCGCGGTTTTGTTTTTCCTCGATGAGCACCGCCCGCTCATTGCAGCGCTGCTCATGACTCGGGCACTCCGTTCCTCGATGAGCACCGCCCGCTCATTCGCAGCGCTGCTCATGAGCGCCGCCCTCTCGGGCTCTCGCGGTTTTGTTTTTCCTCGATGAGCACCGCCCGCTCATTCGCAGCGCTGCTCATGAGCGCCGCCCTCTCGGGCACTCGCGGTTTTGTTTTTCCTCGATGAGCACCGCCCCCTCATTCGCAGCGCTGCTCATGAGCGCCGCCCTCTCGGGCACTCGCGTTTCTTTTTTTTCCTCGATGAGCACCGCCCACTCATTCGCAGCGTTGCTCATGAGCGCCGCCCTCTCGGGCACTCGCGGTTTTTTTTGTCCTCGATGAGCGCCGCCCGCTCATTCGCAGCGCTGCTCAAGAGCGCCGCCCTCTCGGGCACTCGCGGTTTTGTTTTCCCTGGTGCTCATTGGCAGCGCCCCTCATGAGCACCGCCCTCTCGGGCACTCGCGGTTTTGTTTTTCCTGGTGCTCATTGGCAGCGCCGCTCATGAGCACCGCCCTCTCGGGCACTCGCGGTTTTGTTTTTCCTGGTGCTCATTGGCAGCGCCGCTCATGAGCACCGCCCTCTCGGGCACTCGCGGTTTTGTTTTTCCTGGTGCTCATTGGCAGCGCCGCTCATGAGCACCGCCCTCTCGGGCACTCGCGGTTTTGTTTTTCCTGGTGCTCATTGGCAGCGCCGCTCATGAGCACCGCCCACTCGGGCACTCGCGGTTTTTACTTTTTCCTCTATGAGCACCGCCCGCTCATTGGCAGTGCCGCTCATGAGCACCACCCTCTCGGGCACTCGCGGTTTTGTGGTTCCCCGTGCTGATTGTCAGCGCTGCTCATGAGCACCGCCCCCTCGGGCGCTCGCGGTTTTTTATTTTTCCTCTATGAGCACCGCCCGCTCATTGGCAGCGCTGCTCATGAGCACCGCCCTCTCGGGCACTCGCGCTTTTTCTTTTTTCCTTGATGAGCACCGCCCGCTCATTCGCAGCGATGCTCACGAGCACCGCCCTCTCGGGCACTCGCGGTTTTTCGTTTTTCCTCGATGAGCACCGCCCGCTCATTCGCAGCGCTGCTCATGAACGCCGCCCTCTCGGGCACTCGCGGTTTTGTTTTTCCTCGATGAGCACCGCCCGCTCATTCGCAGCGCTGCTCATGAGCACCGCCTTCTCGGGCACTCGCGGTTTTGTTTTTCCCCGTGCTGATTGGCAGCGCCGCTCATGAGCACCGCCCTCTCGGGCACTCGCGGTTTTGTTTTTCCCCGTGCTGATTGGCAGCGCCGCTCATGAGCACCGCCCTCTCGGGCACTCGTGGTTTTGTTTTTCCCTGGATGAGCACCGCCCGCTCATTGGCAGCGCTGCTCATGAGCACCGCCCGATCGGGCACTCGCGGTTTTGTTTTTCCACGTGCTCATTGTCAGCGCTGCTCATGAGCACCGCCCTCTCGGGCACTCGCGGTTTTGTTTTTCCCCGTGCTGATTGGCAGCGCTGCTCATGAGCACCGCCCTCTCGGGCACTCGCCGTGTTGTTTTTCCCTGTGCTGATTGGCAGCGCTGCTCATGCCCGCTCATTCGCAGCGCTGCTCATTAGCGCCGCCCTCTCGGGCACTCGCGGTTTTGTTTTTCCCCGTGCTGATTGGCAGCGCTGCTCATGAGCGCCGCCCTCTCGGGCACTCGCGGTTTTGTTTTTCCTCGATGAGCACCGGCCGCTCATTGGCAGCGCTGCTCATGAGTGCCGCCCTCTCGTGCGCTCGCGGTTTTTCGTTTTTCCTCTATGAGCACCGCCCGCTCATTGGCAGCGCTGCTCATGAGCACCGCCCCCTCGGGCGCTCGCGGTTTTTATTTTTCCTCTATGAGCACCGCCCGCTCATTGGCAGCGCTGCTCATGAGCACCGCCCCCTCGGGCACTTGCGGTTTTTATTTTTCCTCTATGAGCACCGCCCGCTCATTGGCAGCGCTGCTCATGAGCGCCGCCCCGTCGGGCACTCGCGGTTTTTCGTTTTTCCTCGATGAGCACCGCCCGCTCATTCGCAGCGCTGCTCATGAGCACCGCCCTCTCGGGCACTCGCGGTTTTGTTTTTCCCCGTGCTGATTGACAGCGCTGCTCATGAGCGCCGCCCTCTCGGGCACTCGCCGTGTTGTTTTTCCCTGTGCTGATTGGCAGCGCTGCTCATGCCCGCTCATTTGCAGCGCTGCTCATGAGCGCCGCCCTCTCGGGCACTCGCGGTTCTGTTTTTCCCCGTGCTGATTGGCAGCGCTGCTTATGAGCGCCGCCCTCTCTGGCACTCGCCGTGTTGTTTTTCCCTGTGCTGATTGGCAGCGCTGCTCATGAGCGCCGCCCTCTCGGGCACTCGCGGTTTTGTTTTTCCTCGATGAGCACCGGCCGCTCATTGGCAGCGCTGCTCATGAGCGCCGCCCTCTCGTTCGCTCGCGGTTTTTCGTTTTTCCTCGATGAGCACCGCCCGCTCATTCGCAGCGCTGCTCATGAGCGCCGCCCTCTCGGGCACTCGCGGTGTTGTTTTTCCTCGTACTGATTGGCAGCGCTGCTCATGCCCGCTCATTCGCAGCGCTGCTCATGAGCGCCGCCCTCTCGGGCACTCGCGGTTTTGATTTTCCTCGATGAGCACCGCCCGCTCATTCGCAGCGCCGCTCATGAGCGCCGCCCTCTCGGGCACTCGCGGTTTTGTTTTTCCTGGTGCTCATTGGCAGCGCCGCTCATGAGCACCGCCCTCTCGGGCACTCGCGGTTTTTACTTTTTCCTCTATGAGCACCGCCCGCTCATTGGCAATGCTGCTCATGTGCACCGCCCTCTCGGGCACTCGCGGTTTTTACTTTTTCCTCTATGAGCACCGCCCGCTCATTGGAAGCGCTGCTCATGAGCACCGCCCCCTCGGGTACTCGCGGTTTTTATTTTTCCTCTATGAGCACCGCCCGCTCATTGGCAGCGCTGCTCATGAGCACCGCCCTCTCGGGCACTCGCGGTTTTGTGGTTCCCCGTGCTGATTGTCAGCGCTGCTCATGAGCACCGCCGTCTCGGGCACTCGCGGTTTTGATTTTTCCCGTGCTAATTGTCAGCGCTGCTCATGAGCACCACCCTCTCATGAGCGCCGACCTCTCGGGCACTCGCGGTTTTGTTTTTCCTTGATGAGCACCGCCCGCTCATTCGCAGCGCTGCTCGTGAGCGCCGCCCTCTCGGGCACTCGCGGTTTTGTTTTTCCTCGATGAGCACCGCCCGCTCATTCGCAGCGCTGCTCGTGAGCGCCGCCCTTTCGGGCACTCGCGGTTTTGTTTTTCCTCGATGAGCACCGCCCGCTCATTCGCAGCGCTGCTCGTGAGCACCGCCCTCTCGGGCACTCGCGGTGTTGTTTTTCCCCTTGCTGATTGGCAGCGCTGCTCATTCCCGCTCATTCGCAGCGCTGCTCATGGGTGCCGCCCTCTCGGGCACTCGCAGTTTTGTTTTTCCTCGATGAGCACCGCCCGCTCATTCGCAGCGCTGCTCATGAGCGCCGCCCTCTCGGGCACTCGCGGTTTTGTTTTTCCTCGATGAGCACCGCCCGCTCATTCGCAGCGCTGCTCATGAACGCCGCTCTCTCGGGCATTCGCGGTTTTATTTTTCCTCGATGAGCACCGCCCGCTCATTGGCAGCGCTGCTCATGAGCACCGCCCTCTCGGGCACTCGCGGTTTTTCTTTTTTCCTCGATTAGCACCGCCCGCTCACTCGCAGCGCTGCTCATGAGCACCGCCCTCTCGGGCACTCGCGGTTTTTCGTTTTTCCTCGATGAGCACCGCCCGCTCATTCGCAGCGCTGCTCATGAGCACGGCCCTCTCGGGCACTCGCGGTTTTACGTTTTTCCTCGATGAGCACCGCCCACTCATTCGCAGCGCTGCTCCTGAGCACCGCCCTCTCGGGCACTCGCGGTGTTGTTTTTTCCCGTGCTGATTGGCAGCGCTGCTCATGCCCGCTCATTCGCAGCGCTGCTCATGAGCGCCGCCCTCTCGGGCACTCGCGGTTTTGTTTTTCCTCGATGAGCACCGCCCGCTCATTCGCAGCGCTGCTCATGAGCGCCGCCCTCTCGGGCAATCGCGGTTTTGTTTTTCCTGGTGCTCATTGGCAGCGCCGCTCATGAGCACCGCCCTCTCGGGCACTCGCGGTTTTTACTTTTTCCTCTATGAGCACCGCCCGCTCATTGGCAGCGCCGCTCATGAGCACCGCCCTCTCGGGCACTCTCGGTTTTTACTTTTTCCTCTATGAGCACCGCCCGCTCATTGGCAGCGCTGCTCATGAGCACCGCCCTCTCGGGCACTCGCGGTTTTTACTTTTTCCTCTATGAGCACCGCCCACTCATTGGCAGCGCTGCTCATGAGCACCGCCCCCTCGGGCACTCGCGGTTTTTATTGTTCCTCTATGAGCACCGCCCGCTCATTGGCTGCGCTGCTCATGAGCACCGCCCTCTCGGGCGCTCGCGATTTTGTGGTTCCCCGTGCTGATTGTCAGCGCTTCTCATGAGCACCGCCGTCTCGGGCACTCGCGGTTTTGATTTTCCCCGTGCTAATTGTCAAGAGCGCCGCCCTCTCGGGCGCTGCTCGATGAGCACCATTCGCAGCCTGCTCATGAGCGCCGCCCTCTCGGGCACTCGCGGTTTTGTTTTTCCTCGATGAGCACCGCCCGCTCATTCGCAGCGCTGCTCGTGAGCGCCGCCCTCTCGGGCACTCGCGGTTTTTCGTTTTTCCTCGATGAGCACCGCCCGCTCATTCGCAGCGCTGCTCATGAGCGCCGCCCTCTCGGGCACTCGCGGTGTTGTTTTTCCCCGTGCTGATTGACAGCGCTGCTCATGCCCGCTCATTCGCAGTGCTGCTCATGAGCGCCGCCCTCTCGGGCGCTCACGGTTATGTTTTTACTTGATGAGAACCGCCCGCTCATTCACAGCGCTGCTCATGAGCGCCGCCCTCTCGGGCACTCGCGGGGTTGTTTTTTCCCGTGCTGATTGGCAGCGCTGCTCATGCCCGCTCATTCGCAGCGCTGCTCATGAGCGCCGCCCTCTCGGGCACTCGCGGTTTTGTTTTTCCTCGATGAGCACCGCCCGCTCATTCGCAGCGCTGCTCATGAGCGCCGCTCTCTCGGGCAATCGCGGTTTTATTTTTCCTCGATGAGCACCGCCCGCTCATTGGCAGCGCTGCTCATGAGCACCGCCCTCTCGGGCACTCGCGGTTTTTCTTTTTTCCTTGATGAGCACCGCCCGCTCATTCGCAGCGCTGCTCATGAGCACCGCCCTCTCGGGCACTCGCGGTTTTTGTTTTTCCTCGATGAGCACCGCCCGCTCATTCGCAGCGCTGCTCATGAGCGCCGCCCTCTCGGGCACTCGCGGTTTTGTTTTTCCTGGTGCTCATTGGCAGCGCCCCTCATGAGCACCGCCCTCTCGGGCACTCGCGGTTTTGTTTTTCCTGGTGCTCATTGGCAGCGCCGCTCATGAGCACCGCCCTCTCGGGCACTCGCGGTTTTGTTTTTGCTGGTGCTCATTGGCAGCGCCGCTCATGAGGACCGCCCTCTCGGGCACTCGCGGTTTTGTTTTTCCTGGTGCTCATTGGCAGCGCCGCTCATGAGCACCGCCCTCTCGGGCACTCGCGGTTTTGTTTTTCCTGGTGCTCATTGGCAGCGCCGCTCATGAGCACCGCCCTCTCGGGCACTCGCGGTTTTTTTTTTCCTCGATGAGCACCGCCCGCTCATGCGCAGCGCTGCTCGTGAGCGCCGCCCTCTCGGGCACTCGCGGTTTTTCGTTTTTCCTCGATGAGCACCGCCCGCTCATTCGCAGCGCTGCTCGTGAGCGCCGCCCTCTCTGGCACTCGCCGTGTTGTTTTTCCCTGTGCTGATTGGAAGCGCTGCTCATGCCCGCTCATTCGCAGCGCTGCTCATGAGCGCCGCCCTCTCGGGCACTCGCGGTTTTGTTTTTCCTCGATGAGCACCGGCCGCTCATTCGCAGCGCTGCTCATGAGCGCCGCCCTCTCGGGCACTCGCGGTTTTTCATTTTTCCTCGATGAGCACCGCCCGCTCATTGGCTGCGCTGCTCATGAGCACTGCCCTCTCGGGCGCTCGCGATTTTGTGGTTCCCCGTGCTGATTGTCAGCGCTTCTCATGAGCGCCGCCGTCTCGGGCACTCGCGGTTTTGATTTTCCCCGTTCTAATTGTCAGCGCTGCTCATGAGCACCACCCTCTCATGAGCGCCGTGTTCGAGCCCGATATGTAACAACGGCCCGAAATGTAACAACGACCCAAAATGTTATAAAAAAAAATGTTATAAAACCCGAAATGTAATAACTGGTCAATAATGTAACAAAAGTGCTGTGCCCGAAATGTAATAAAAAAATGTAATAAAACCCAAAATGTAATAACTGCTCGATAATGTAATAAGATGCTGAACCCAAAACGTAAAAACTTTTTTTCCAAAATGTAACAACTTGTTACATCTTGGGTCCGTTGTTACATTATGGGACAGGCAAAATATTTTTCCCCTGATAGTGTAATAATTTTATTACATCATAGAGTGAGTCAGTTACTTATGGCTTAAAGGGCTTATTGCTTCAGTGTAGAGTGTATTATCATAAATACACACACACACACACACACACACACACACACTAAAAGTTTGGACCATTGGTTTACATATCTTTATACAATCTATCTATGGTATTTATATATGACTGCTGTTGTTCAAGTCATTTATAGTCTTCTGTTCTCTACAAGAGGAGAAAGTAAAAAGATAACACACAAGAGATTGAGAGGTCAGTTATGGAGACACAAAAATGATACACATAAGAGCAGAATTTGAATGTATGAATTTCAATTTAATCTTAAGGTGTTTAATTCCTATACATTGTTTTGTACTGATGATTGGAGAAATTGCTTTTGATGCCTGGCTACAATTTAATGCCAATAAAGACGTTTGAACTTGAAGAACATGTGTTACACACTGATCTTTCTGTGATAAAAAAAAAAAAAAGATTGACAAATGGGAGAACATGGGATGTTGAAGGCCCCATTGCTGTGGCATTGAGTCAATAATGTATGGATTAAATGGGTAATGTTTCAATGCAGACTTCAGTATGCAATAAAAGCAATCTGTCAATATTTTTTAAAAGTAATTAAAGGCTGTGTTTATAAAGTGTTGATAAACAAATGCACTCACATATGTGTGCGTGCAACTAAGTGTGAACTGAAGCAACCCAAGATTTTGTGAAATACAATGACAACATTTCACAGTACCTTATTATCATGTAAAAATTTTAATAAAAACAGTTAAACAACAATTGAAAGAAATTGGATTAAACCAATATAACAAAACATCAGTCACACATCAATATAACTTTACAATATAAATTAAACACAATTCTGAACAATTTAACAACATTAAAAAAATAACTGTAGTAAACTGAAATGTTGATGCACACTTTAAAAGATAACTTAAATTCCTGATTTAAACAAAATATCTACTCTTTCTCAGCATTTAAGGTTTCATTCTTCAATAGTCTAACAATATATAAAAAAATGTTTTCCATAAGAGTTAACTTAAAATAATTTTTAAAAAAGTATCAATGCAAAAAGTGTACACCATGAAATGAAAGAATATACTGTATGTGTATATATACTGTTTGTATATGTAGGGGAGAGGCTGCTCATTTTTTCCAGAATATATTTTTGACCTTATAGTGACCACAGGATATGTGTCTGAGTACAAGCCAGGCTTTCATCCATTGTGGGTTTCGACCAAGTAACTCTTTGAGCCGCAAAGCAAGACCACTTGCTTTACCACAGGATTTGTAGAGCTTCATGATGCTGATACAGCAGTCATCCTCATCATCAAGTGCCAAAGTATTTGCCAAAGAAGGTCTTATAAAGATGGTGGGGAGATATTGCCTAGACAAATCTCGGAAGAGATGGGAGACTTTGTTGAAAGTCCCAAGCATGGTCATATCCATATCAAGGGTCAACTTAATAATTTCTGTCAGAATCTCAACAGGTAAGCATGGTATGTTTTCTTTCTCTGGGTCAGTTTGGACGGTTTCTTCATCGGGTTCAGACACATGATCAGCTTGGACGGTTTCTTCATCGGGTTCAGACACATGATCAGCTTGGACGGTTTCTTCATCGGGTTCAGACACAGGATCAGCTTGGATTGTTTCTCCATCGGGTTCAGACACATGATCAGCTTGGACAGTTTCCTCATCTGGTTCAGACACTGGATCAGCTTGGATGTTTTCTTCCTCTGAACCAGACACAGGATCAGCTTCAATGCCACTGAGAGGGCTACAGCTGGGGTTAATTTCAGTGCCAGAGCAAAGAAATGAGTTGTAAGGCAGCCTTTCATTCTCCGCCTCCTGTATGGCCTGAATATATGGATCAAACTGTCCATAAAGACTCACATAGTGGTCTCCCTGCCCCTCAGCAAAGTGACCAATGGCTAGCACAGGGAGGTTTTCACAGAAATGACCTGAGGGGGAGATGATAGTGGTTGCATCAACACCAAGGGTTGATACAACCAAAAACTGTACATTAAATAACAGTGAGGCTCTCTGAAGGGTAATGTGGTCCCCAAATGTTTCATGTTGAGCCATGCTATGAATATAGTCATGCCATGTCCCCTCTACATAATGTGACAGTGGTGTCCCATCCGCTGCAATCGGACAGTTCTTGAGGTCAGTAACTATTTCCTGCCTCAATGTACTAGCAGATCTGAAGATACCGATGGTGGCCAGTTGATCTGCCACTGCAGCAAACTGGCAACTGCCATCTGGGTCAGGATCCAAGCGAATTTGTAAACCTGTTGTTTCAAATTCTTCCAGTCTGTCTTGATGGGTGTAAACTTGTGAATTTCTTGCCATCAACTTCCGACTCTTCTCAGTAAACCTTGTGACACTGGTTATGTTGGCAACTGAGAACCAATGTTCTATTTGAGCTGAGCTACTTGGCATTTGAAGTTTGACTTTGTATTTGGACAACCTGATGTTACGTTTTACAACAACACCTGGCAATACAGCATGGCGTTTGGAAACAGAAAGTCTGTGATTTCTCAACTTCACTCTGACCAACACATCATCATGTACTCTGTAAAGACAGGGTGCTATGTGTTTTGCCCGAATTGTACGTTCATTACAACGCTCTGTAGCCTTTTTTGCCCTTATCCTCAGCCTGCACCGTCTGTCTTCAAATAGCTGCCTATGTCTTTGGGAAGGGAGGAGATTTGCTGCTTGTTCATCGTGTGCTGGGGCATTGGGGTTGTTTGTTGCTGCGTTTGTAATTCTGTTACTTTTCCTGCCATAATAAACTTGGAAAGGAGAAAGCCAATGTAGAATTTCTTTAGGATCCTCATTCATTATCCTGGCATACACAGGTAGATGTTCAACCCAGTTAACCCCACCTCGCTGGAACTGAAGCAGATCGTACATGATCTTTTTTCGGAGCATACGATGAGTCCTCTCCACCTTACCTTGGCTCTGTGGATGATATGCGGAGCTTTGGATTACTTTAATCTTCAGACTATTAAATAGCCTTTGAACTTCACCTCTGAACTCCTTGCCTCGGTCATGTTGTACAAATTTTGGTGGGCCATGTTCACAGTAGATTTCTTTGAGATGTTTTGCAATCTCACTGCTTCTTTTGCTTCGTAATGGCCTCAGCCATATATACCTACTGAAGACATCAACTGTGGTCAGGATGTAACGGTACGTGAGGGGACCATGCTTAACTTTCAACTTTCCCATGTCTAAGAGGTCAATTTGATGCCGGTGTTGCACTTCTTTGGCTGTGATGGGTTTTGGGATTGGCTTGTTTGAAAATTTGGCTTTTAGAAGTTGGTATTGCCTGCACCTGTCAAGTGTTGACTGGACATTGCTTCTACTCACACCAGAGTATTTCTTGCTTAGATGTATGTTCAGTTTCCTTGCGCAGCTGCCTTTAGTTTCATCCAGAGCTGTCATCACAATTGAGTTGATGGCTGATTTCTTTGCTGCCAGTTTTCCACCACACATGACGGCCTGGCCATCATCACTGAGGGTGTAGAGATGCCTATTCCTGTAAAATCGCACAATGGCACTGCGCTCTGCTCTTGATCTTTGGTCAACGGGAACATGAAATTCCCCCTTCAGTAACTTCAGTATTATGTTGTAGGTTTCGTCTGACATAGGCTGTTGTCCGTGTCCCCCACATACCCAAAGGGTAGAGGACAGGACAAAAAACAGAAGCAGAATTTTCATGCTTCCAGATTGGCCTTGATGCAGGTAAGCATGCTGGGGAAAACGCCCACTTCTGGTACAGCCTAGTTGGATCAGGAAGGTCACTCTGAAATAAGCCAGAAGAAAAATGAATCTCTGACCTCTGTGTAAAGTATGTATTAACCAGTAGTACAAGTGTTCAGGTTCTTTTTTTTTTTTTTCTTGAGTAAAAGTAGCAATCCCACAGTTTAAAAATAATCTGACACAAGTGTATTTGTTAAATTTAAAATCTTACTTCGGTAAATGTAATTTTGACAAACCAAATATACTAAATGTCACAAAAGTAAATGTGAAATTCAGAATAATTTGTTGTACTACTGAATTACAAATACTAATGCATTTATGTGCTCATCACTGAAACGTTGCACTTATAAAGGTTGAGCTAATTTAAACTCCATTAAAGCTAACATTGCAAGCCAATGTGATCATTACATCAAAGTTCATTATTGTGGCATTTCAGTGGTATTACTGGGTAGGCTTGTCATGATGGAAATTGCTCACAGGATTGTGGTGTTTTTGCAACTTCTGTGTGGAGATAAATGTTTTTAAGTCTTGAAATACCAGCTTCCTTACCTTCAAAGTTTAGCTGAATGACGACTCTGACCGCAGATTCTCGTGCTGAGGCTGCTGCATGTCGGTGGCACGTGTGACTTTAAAGCTGATTGGCTATGACTCTTATGATTAGCCAATCAGATAGTTTTGTGGGCGGGACATTGAGTGAGACTGAGTAATGAGTGGTAAATGAGGGGAGGGAGAGAAACAATTCGAGCGAAGCCAAAGATGCGCACTTTTCAATAAATTTAATCAGTGATCGGTAGTCTTTACTAAAGAAAAAAAAAGTATCTTAATTTCCTCAAGTTAAAACGTCTTTATTGGCATCAGATTGTGGCCAAAGCATCAAAAGCAATTTCTCCAATCATCAGTACAAAATAATGTATAGGAATTAAACACCTTAAGATTAAATTGAAATTCATACATTTAAAT
>JAMOIN010000159.1:0-14503 GCA_024666655.1 Dascyllus trimaculatus
GGCGAGCTGAAGGTCCAGGAAGTTCTCCTCGGCACCAGAGTCGATGAAGGCTTGTACAGGTACAGACTGGGATTGCCAGCAGAGGGAGGCGGCGAGCTGCAGCCGATTTGGGGAAGACGACGATAGATGGCTCACCTGTATCTCCCCAGTTACTGGTGAGCCCGTGCTTTTACTGTACGCTGGGGACAGGCAGCGAGGTAGTGACCAGTCTTCCCACAGTATAAGCAGGTGTCGGCGTCCCGCCTGCGTTGCCTCTCTTGTGCGGACAGCTGGTTGCGTCCCAGCTGCATGGACTCAGGGTCAGGAACGATTCGGGAAGAAGGTGGAGGGCTCTGGCAGGTAGACGGAAGGGCCCGTGGAGACTCCGAGCGGAGGGTCCTTTCCCTCCGCCGCTCGCGGACCCGGTTGTCGATCCGGATGGCCAGGTCAATGAGCTGATCCAGACTGCGCACGTCATCTCGGGTAGCCAGCTCATCCTTGAGGCCGTCCTGCAGAGCTGCGTAGAATGCTCCTTGCAGAGCTGCATCGTTCCATCCGCTCCCCGCCGCTGTAGTGCGAAACTCGATGGAAAAGTCCGCCACACTCCGGTTCCCCTGACGCATGGACAGAAGACGGTGACTGGCATCTCTTCCCTGCACCGGATGGTTGAACACTTTCTTCATCTCAGCGGTGAAAGCGGCATAGGAGCCGCAGATCGCCTCCTGGCGTTCCCACACCGCAGTACCCCACTCTCTCGCTCGGCCTGACAAGAGGCTAACCAGGAAAGCTACTCTGGCCCTATCTGCGGCGTAAGAGTGAGGCTGTAAGTCAAAGACTAACGAAACCTGAGTCAAAAAAGACTGGCAGGAACCAATGTCGCCGTCATAGCGTTCAGGAACGGGCACATGCGGTTCACGAGTTGAACCGCTGGCCGTGAAACTAGCATTAGCTGGATCACTGCTAACGGGTGCGGCCATAGACGTAACGGCAGCAGGAGCCGAATGGGCAGCTAGCGTGCTAATCCTCCCCGTGAGCTGGGAGACCTGATTTATCAGCGCGCGGTTACTCTCCACAAGACTCTGTAGCAAAGAGTCATGCTGCCCTATCACTACGCCCTGGTGAGCTATGGCTTGCTGCAGGTCTATCTCACTAAAGGCAGGACTAGTGCCGGTCTCGTTGCCTGCTGAGCTCATGTTGGCCAGACCGTACTGTTACGAACGGTGCAGAGACTCAGGCGCAGGCAAAGAAACACGGCACGCAGATATATAAAATAACAATGTTTATTACAACAACGGAAACAGAAAATCACTGCACAGCAGGAAACCAAACCAATAAACCAAAACCGAAACTAAAAGCGAGCGAGTGCTGAAAACGAACTAAAAGTAACAACAGAAAGCGAGCTGCAAAAGGCGAGCTGAAAAAACGAACAGGTAACAGAAAGCGAGCTACGAAAACCAACGAGCTGATACAAACAAAAAGCGAGCTACGAAAACCTATGAGCTGATAGCAACCAAGACACTGGGAGACTGAGCCAGACGGGCTAACGCTAATGCTAATGCTAATGCTACTGAACCTGAACGGAGAGGGGGGCACGACGGAGCAGGTGAGCGGAGCAGGTGG
The DNA here is from genome assembly GCA_024666655.1 of Dascyllus trimaculatus. NCBI lineage: Eukaryota > Metazoa > Chordata > Actinopteri > Pomacentridae > Dascyllus > Dascyllus trimaculatus. Next base: position 1,600 of record JAMOIN010000159.1, read on the forward strand.
GAGCGAAGGCAGGCAGGCAGGCAGGCAGGCTGGGTGGTGAGCTGAGGTCCGGGAGTGGGGGTGGCGATCCACGACTGGAATCCTGGCGGTGGCTGGGTTACTGGCGGAGTGGAGGCAGTGGTTGAGCTGAACCGGAGGAGGCACACGTGGACGGCAGACGGGGAACCAACTGGAAGCGGAGAGGGAATAGCGTTAGCAATAGCGAGGGTGCAGAGCAAACGGAGCAGACAGAACGAGAGCAGAGGTTGGCAACTGACTGAGGCAAAACGACGGTCTGGCATCGAGGAGCATGTGGAGCGTGGTTATAACCGGGAGAGTGAGAGCTGATCATCCAATCACACGCGTGCCTCCTCCGCTGATTACAAGTGGCTGCACCTGCCGTGCTCCTCGCTGCCCACACCTTGCTCACGCCCACCTGCAAGAGAGAGAGGGAAAGGGGAAGAGGGAAAAGAAGGGGAAAGGAGACTGCCACTCAGGCAGCAGAGGTGGAGGGCGTGACAGTTCCTCGTGAAGCTAAACAAGTAAATTAATAAAAGGCTAAGACCTCTGGGAATTCATCACCACGGCTCCTGTTGTCTTCGCTGTCTGCAGGTTTCACAGCACTGATTCGCTTCATTTACAGTTAAGTGTTTTTTAAAAATTCGGCAGCTGTGTGATCAAAACCATCCCATGCATGGAAACACCGCGCTGGAGACTCAGCTCCTCTTATTTAAACGCCCGTTTATCGATTATAACCGACACATAGTGGCCGGGATGGCAGGCAAACACCCAGAGAGACGTGGCCTTGCAAACGGTGCAATGTAAAAAGCAACCTGTAGAATCTACTCAACAAACTATTTGCACTCAGTTTGACTTTTTGAGTAAATAAACCTAAATGTACTAATAATAATAATATCCTCAGATAACTTGGGTTCAGTCTACTCAACCTTTTGAAACAGATTTTACAACTAAATACCGATTATATATTATATTTACTCATTATTCTAGAGTATTTGTAGGAGGGGATATTACATTTACATAATGCTTTTTAATAATTACTACTTTAAATATCTAGTCAGTTATTACTTTTTAAAGAAGGTTTGTTTAACTCAGCTGTCCGGGGTAGACTGACGGAGGCCAGGCTGCCAGTCCGACCACCATCAACCACTCACTCCTGGTGTTCCCTCACGGTCTCCCATCCAGGTACCGACCAGGCCCAACCCCGCTTAGCTTCCCAGATCTGACGCCTCCAAAAGTTAACGCCAGACCCTGTCAACTGCTGTTTAATTGACCAACTGTTTATTAAATTAAACATTTGACAGGTAGCAGCTGAGAAAAAAAATGTTTTCTTCTTCCTCAAAGTGTGAGTTCACGTCCAGCGTTACCTGATCAGGTAAACACTCGTATAAGTGATGCATCTTTTATGAATCAACAAACCGTTGAGGTAAAACATGAAGTGCTGCACCATAAAAAATGTTAATGAAACCCCAAAGGAGGCGTCGTGTTGCAAAATGTTAAACCAAATAGTGTTAAAAGGTTTGATAAAATAAAACTGTGTGCAAAGAAGAAGTGATGACGCATGAACACGCTTCAGTAAACACCCAGTAACTTTAAGCAGATATTATTTAGTTTATTTGTGTAGAATTTTTTTACTGTTAAAAAGTAAGTAAAGGAGGTCAAATGTGCCCATTATAATACAGTTCACATGCTGACTTGTATTATTAGAGTATAATTTAGACAATTTGCATGGATTATATTAACTAAACATACTAAAAAGTCCTTTTCTATAATGTGGAATCCATCGTCCTGCACTAAATTAAACCTTCTTTAAAAGTCTGCTGACAAAATGGTCGAAGCAGAAGAATCACAGCATTATGAGCGAACAAATGTGTAAAATATCAGATAAAGTAGTGGCAGCTCATTACACCAGCTTTGACCTGTAATTATTTTTAATTTTTTTATTTAAAAAAGGAAGAAATTGTCTTGTTTTTTCTTTTTAAAATGTGTATCTATAGTGGAAAAACTGGGAAAACAGGACATTTTCCAGTTATTTCATGATAAATATATTATAAAAAAAATAGTATAACTAAAATAGTCTAGCTCTAGTCTGCTGCAAAAGCTCAAAAAATTTATAAAATACCCAAACAAAAGTACTGGCAGCTCTTTTTTCCAGACTTGTAAATAAAAAAGTGGAAGTTTCCTGTTAATTAACATTAATCCTTGTGATTCTACAGTAAAATACTCTACTTAAAATGTGTTTTTTAATATAAAATGCTGGTGGACCTAAAGGTAAAACTAATAAAATAAAACACAAATCATATTTTCCTGTAATTTAAAGGTAAATCTATAATAAAGAACGGCCCTTTGCTGTTATTTAAGAGTGTGGCTGCGGCGTAAAGAACTTTAAATGCTCAGAAAACACATAAAATAACAGATAAAGTCCTGGCAAGTGTTGACCTGTAGTTATTACAGTTACAAGCAGCAGCTGTATGAGTGTCAATATCTTAATAGTCATCCTATAGTAAAAAATTGTGCATCTGTAGTGAAAAACAGGGCATTTTCTGGTTATTTAATGCTAAATCTATTATAAAAAATATCATTTAAGAGTGTGGCTGCAGTGTGAAGAACTTTAAATGCTCAGAAAGCACATAAAATATCAGATCAAGTCACGGCAGCTCATTAAATGAGCTTTGCCCTGTAATTAAAATGTGTTTAATGATGGTTCATCTGTTGTAAATAAAAAATAATTCAAACAAATCTATATATATCATTGACATTCCTATAAGAGAAAAGGAGGAATATATATTTTTAAAATCTTTAAGCTGTTCAGAGACATGATGGCAATTACACAGCTCATAATAATAATACAGTTTGAGAATGTAAATAAGCAGGAATAGACTGGATCATGGCTTTAAGGGACAGTTTTCTTAAGACTAACTGGTGCTTTAGTGCCTCCAGATTTGCAAAACTGTGGGAATCTTTGAACAACGGTTTCAACAGCAGAAAAAGAAAACAGGCTGCTCCCGGGGTCGGACAGAAACAACAAAAAGCCTCATTCTTCTTCTGCTTCAGAGGGAGGCGGCATCGTCGGCCCCCGGACTCCGACAGCCGACCGATGACGCCGCGACGTTTTGGCGGGGAGATTTCACTCGCTTGGGCCCGGGAGAGGCATGTCACGGGTCAAGCAGAAGAAAATCCCTCACTGCTTGTTATTCTTCTCCGCTGGCACTCGGAGAGGATCTGCAGACAGACAGATAAGGCCGTCTCGCCCCGACAGAAAGACTGTTCATAAAGCGCCGCCGCCGCCTCTTCGCCACTACCTGCGTCTATTTATTGCCACTCTTCGCCTCGGGGACTCCACTCGGAAATATTAAGTGACAGGGTTTAAAGTTACAGCTCGGGGACAAACATTCCCCAGAGCCAGGCGGGAGAGAGAAGAGCTAACATTCCTCTCGTCGTCTGCGTCTCCCTGCAAAGGTTTATCACCAAAACAAAGGAAGCAGCAGGTTCCACAAGATCCAAACAGGGAATAAATCAAAGAGCAGCCCAGCGTCGGACCCTGCAGTCATCAGAACGCCCATGTTCATGATCAGTCCGTCTATATTTTCCTGTTGTTTTCTAATTTGTACCAGAGGAAGCAGTGAAAAATGGCCACTGCAGCTCCTGAATTGATGACATTTCCTGAAATATAAAGACATCATTGATTTTCTGTTGCAGGGAGAGATGTAATGCAGCGTGGCCGGGCTTTTATTTGGGGTCTCCAGACGCACATATCGGCCTCCGAAAGGACAAAAAAAACAAATCGAAGAATGTTCAAAAAAATTACTGCTAACAGGAAGCAGCCGCGGTAACAGGACGTATGAGTACAGTGGGGCATCTGGAGGAGGCGGTCGGCCAATCAGGGCAGAGCAGATAAACAGAGCTGACGGCACAGAAACATGATTTTCTCAACAACAATGCATCGGTTTATGCACAAACAACCCATAATCAATACCGAACATTCAAATTAAACCAAACATTCGTGCCTTTCTTCAGTATTTATCTTCATCGTTTTGAATTACGTCACTCATCTCTGGTCCAATCAGATTTGAGACCCCGCCTACCCAAACTGGGAGGGGTGACGTGTGCAGGAAGTAATGGGAAACATTAAAAAATAAAATCAAGACTTGGATTTAGACACACAGGACTCAACATTTTATTCTCTTTTACCCTTTATTTATGTATTTATTTTACTTATATGCTATTACTACTACTATAATTATCATTTTTAGCCTTGTGTTCATGGTTTTACGCTCTATTTTTCTTTTATTCCACTTATTTTTTCTTTTACTTGGGTGTGGCTTTTATTATTTTATCTGGTGTTGTTGCACTCATTTATTTTGAGAACCTTTTACCATCTTTTGTTCAATCTTCCTATGTTATTATTATAATTATTATTATTGTGGGGAGTCAAAATATGAGATAGAACGAAGACAACTAATCCAAAACCTCAGTAAAATAAAATATGACATCACAGATATTCTACGAAACAACTCAGGAAGTCAGATTATATTCCAGTGTCTTTAACAAACCAATTTAATGAGGGTTTTATTGTGAAAGCTGTGAAAACGAGACATCCTGATCCACAGTTTGTCAATAAATCAGAAGACGACCACGCCCACCCACTCATCGACCAATAAAAAACCTGCTTTGAAGCCACGCCTTCTTTTATAAACTCCAGAACAAGATGGCCTCCTCAGCTGTGACAGGTAGCGGTTTTCACAGCTTAATCTGCTGTTTGTTTTAATCAGAGGAAACTAGGCTTTAATGAGATGTGCTGTAGCCACTGGAATTCTGCATTTAAACCAAACACCAAACTGGGTTTTTGATTAAAGTCCACATTTTGCATGTGGTCTGGGAGGAAGTCTGTATTTTAAGACGCTGGAACCAGCAAATATTTGCACTTCTTGCTTGATGAACAGTCATTCGCTTCCTTTAATCCGTTCGCTGCAGTTGAGTGCTGGACAACGCCGCCTTAAAAACTGATTAAAAGCATTGATCAGACATTGTGTAATGATATTATGTGATTATCACGGCGTTAAGATGTGTCACAACAATTCCAGCGTCAGCGCGCCGCTAAAGAGCAACTTCATTCAAAGTGTTGGCAAATAGTTTCTGCAACTTAATTGGCCATGTTTATTAATAAGTAAGTCAGAAAGCATTGATTTTGACAGGAGGGTGAGCTCCTCGCTGTGCGATAGCTGGACCGCATGCTGTTTCCTGCAAGCAGGGCTCTCGCTGTGTAGCAGTGATTGCAACATATCCTCGTGATTACTGTCAGTGAATGTTATTAGGTGTTTTCTGATTGGGCTTGCATCGGCTGCAGGGTTCACTCTACAGGCTTCAGGGGAATATGCAAAGTGCTTCAGCGAGTAAACTCCGTCTTAAATACAACGCCGCCGCCGCCGCTACTGCTTTCGCTTTTGTGGGCATAATTTGACACAGATGCTGGGTCTGTCACAAAGGCAGTGGAAAACACATTAGCGATGGAAAAGCCAGCATGTCCCCTTCACCCAAAGACAAAGCTGTTTGAGGTTTTGTGGTGTAATCTCCAAAGGATGCCACTTGGTTTTCCTCAGTACCGCTGCTTATAGTTTCCCCTCAGTCCCGAAAATGCACGAGTATGAAATCACCGCATGTTTGTGGACGCTCTTTGAGAAAATGTGGCGTTTCAGAGAAGCGCTATTTGTTTTGGAAGATGACGCCGTGGTGTTGATCCGCCTCGCCACAAGAAAGTTAAAGGAGGGATTTCCAGCCTCCTCTTTTCTCTCCGACTTTTTTCAAACACCACCATCCAGTCGAACATTTGATTTCATCGTATTACATCTTCAGCAGTAAGTCAACACACGGAGTCGCCCTCAGATCTGGTTCCACCTCCACAGGCCTTTCTCAGAGGATTACAGTCGAAGCCCTCTGCAGATATTTTCACTCCTCTGTACTGTTTGTGGTGCTTTTCGGTCCGTGTACGTCGCAGCCATTCGTTTTCTTATTTTGAGATTTCAAAATAAAAACAAAAAATAAACCGTTTCCCGTTTTTTTCAGTGATAATACAAAATGAAAAACAGAAAACGGGCCCTAATTCATTATCTATTATCTGTTATCCGATTTAATTAGATGTGTTTGTAAATGGAAATTCAAATTAAAATACACCTGTGGAAAACTTATTTCTCTACTTCCTGTTGGTTTTGGCTCCGTGACCCGTCTGACTTCTGATGAGGAAGGATCTGGTATCTAAAGCTCCAGTGTTAGCTCACTGTTAGCAGACCTTGCTGTGTGCCGTGGCCTGATGAAGACCCACTGTGGGGTCCAAACGTTGCTTGGCTCACATTGTTCACTATTTCACAGTGGACTTTTCACCAGTTAAAGTAACAGAAAACCTCCAAACCTCCCCAAAAACATCCCGAAAAGCAGCCGAACGCTAGCGATTTAGCGCTAGCGGCAGAGCTAGCGGCACCACAAGGTCCCTCCAAAGGGACTAATAAACCCCACGCTGGTGAAACGTCCACTGTGAAATAGTGAACAATGTGTGTTGTATGTTCGTGTTTTCTGCCGTACATTAGTGTAGCGGGGCATTCAATATCTTTGAGGGATTTTTATTTCATTACCAGGGTTAAAAATCACTTAGTTAGCATAGGCTGGGTCCAAAACCAACAGGAAGTAGAGAAATAAGTTTTCCACGGGTGTATTTTAATTTTAATTTCCATTTACAAACACATCTAATTAAATCGGATAATGAATAATGAATTATGGCCCGTTTTCTGTTTTCCATTTTGTATTATCACTGAAAAAAAGGGAAACGGTTTATTTTTCGCTTTTATTTTGAAATCTCAAAATAAGAAAACGAATGGCCGCGACGTACACGGACCCCTTTCCTCGGAGCATGCGTGTTTCCCGCTATTTCAAGCCTCCCCAGAGTCAACGTTCACACATCAACCCGGGGGATGGAGTCGTACCTGAAGCACGTCTCCTCCGTCGCCCCGTCTGTCCTGCTTCTCCTCCACTTCCTCGACATAATGCCGGTCATTCAATCTGAAAGCAATTTAGCCCATTAGCTCGGCGTTTAGGAGGCCAGCCGAGGAGCCGCGTGCATCCACTCCCCCGGCCCTCGTGCGGAACTGCGGGGCGGTTTGTTTGTTCATAACGCCGGCGGGATTTCTCGGCGTTGGAAACGGAGCATTTCTGACAATAATGCAAACAACAGGATGTGCGGAGGGATTGAGCCAACGGTCATCGGGCAGGAGGAAGCGTTTACGGAGATCCCCGCGAGGTTAATTGGCTCCATTTCGCTCGACACTGTAAGCTCCGTAATTAGCCGACTATTTATCCTGCCGGACTATTGTTTTAAGTTACCATCAACCCGGAGAGGCAGGACGCAGCTGAAAGTAGAGACTGTTTGAGGAACCTGCTCTTTGATATGCTGTTAAAGGTTTTGTGGAGCCGTTACAGCAAAGGTTATAGGTTCTCCACAGCGGTTTCCGACCTTTGAGGCTGCTTTTTATGACCACTTAGCCGGACTGTTGTCGTTCTTCGTCTGTGGGTGGAGATCAGTCGTCTCTCCTGCTGCTGCAAAACACAAAAAGGAGGCATGACCACACACTGCACCGGCCTCCTGTCTGGTTCAGGGTTCAGGTTAAGGTTCTAGACGTTCTTGTGTCTCCTTATTTAGCAGAATTAATACCTTTTCGTACAACAGTTGCACCAACAAGACGCTCTTAGATGCAAAAATAAAGGTGACTGAGTTTTTGCAGAAGCTGCTTCGAATCTCCGGAACGGTTCGTCTCTTCATGCAACAACTGCTGAAACTTTATAGGTTGTATCTTTTATTTTTTCCTTGTTTTATTGTGTTTATTTCGGACGTTGCGTTCGTGTCCTATGCGATGCTGTTTACGTGCTTTATGCACAGGTTTGACTTGATTTGCGACGCCTTGCAGCGAAGTTACGAGTAGATCATGTAGAGTAGTTGTTGCTTTTGTAGGATTTTTAGAGGCTATAATAAAAAAGGTGTCCAGTATTTCCCAAACAGACAAGAACTGCACCAAGTGTTTGGATGTAAAAGAGGCTAAACCATGAATTCTCTCTTCTTACTGTTAGTGATCGATGGAAGTCCTTGTCTACACAACCTATGAAGGCACTTTGGGTCATTTAAACGTCTTTTTTCTGATCTAAATATCCTTTAAAATGAGTGAAAAGGGCAAAATAGACAAAAATAATCTAAGCAAATATAAGATAGGATGCAGTGAAATACCGTCCCCTTAGACAGCCCAGGTGAGCAGATGGGATTGAAGGCCTCGCTCTAGGGCCCTACAGTGGTGGTTGGTGGTGTCGAACCTTCTGATGAGCAGCCCAAAGCCTGAACAGCTGAGCCACCACCAATACTATGACTAGGAAATAGAATAGAATAGAATAGAATAGAATAGAATAGAAGTACTTTATTTATCCCAGGTGTGGGAAATTATTTTGCTACAGCAGCAAAGACACAAAATAGTCGACAGCAAGTTACAAAATACTGAATTAAAACCTATAAATCTAAATAGAAGGGGCGAAGGAGACGTAGTGTAGTAAATATGGGAGCAGGTCCGTGTACGTCGCGGCCATTCGTTATTTTATTTTGAGATTTCAAAATAAAAACGAAAAACAAACCGTTTCCCATTTTTTTCAGCGATAACACAAAATGAAAAACGAAAAATGGGCCCTAATTCATTATCCATTATCTGTTATCCGATTTAATTAGATGTGTTAGTAAATGGAAATTAAAATTGAAATACACCCATGGAAAACTTATTTCTCTATTTCCTGTTGGTTTTGGCTCCGTGACCCGTCTGACTTCTGAAGAGGAGCTAGCCCTAAATCGCTAGCTCTGCTAAATGACGGAGCTAGCGATTTAGCGCTAGCTCCGCCGCTAGCGCTAAATCGCTACTTTGCTGTCTGGCAAAGCTAAAGTAACAGAAAACCTCCAAACCTCCCCAAAAATGTCCCGAAAAGCAGCCGAACACTAGCGATTTAGCGCTAGCGGCGGAGCTAGCGGCACCACAAGGTCCCTCCAAAGGGACAAATAAACCCCACGCTGGTGAAAAGTCCACTGTGAAATAGTGAACAATGTGAGCTAAGCAACGTTTGGACCCCACAGTGGGTCTTCATCAGGCCACGGCACACAGCAAGGTCTGCTAACAGTGAGCTAACACTGGAGCTTTAGATACCAGATCCTTCCTCATCAGAAGTCAGACGGGTCACGGAGCCAAAACAAACAGGAAGTAGAGAAATAAGTTTTCCACGGGTGTATTTTAATTTTAATTTCCATTTACAAACACATCTAATTAAATCAGATAACGGATAATGGATGATGAATTAGGGCCCGTTTTCCGTTTTTCATTTTGTATTATCATTGAAAAAAACAGGAAATGGTTTATTTTTTGTTTTTATTTTGAAATCTCAAAATAAGACAATAAATGGTCGTGACGTACACGGACCGGAGCAGAATGACTTTAAGAGCTATGACACGAATGGAAACATATAAAGAGTGCAAGCAGAACGGGTCATCCAACTATGTAAAAAGTTATACTATGTGCAAGTGAAGTTGACTAGTTAGTTATGAGATGTTTAATTCAGAGTAGGTTTCTAAGGCTGTTATAAGGAAAGTGTCCGGTGTTTCACAAAAATTAATCTGTGTATTTACGTCCAGTTAATTACCTTCTGCTCCTACAGATTTATTTAGAGAAGCCAACAGCGTTTGGAACCAGTGGACAGGTAAATTAGGCCACATAATTAATGATTATTTAGTTTAATTTACTTGTCTTTTCACTGTTGCTGATGGCTACATTTCAAATTCTGCATTCCTGCTAATCAGCATCAAAATAAGACCTAATATAATTTTATTAATCTGCGACAGACTAAATATTGATAAAAAATTTTTCTTGTTTTACGAGTGAAAATCCTCATTAGGAGGTTCATACAGCGACCGCTAGGTCTCGTAATGCCAGGTTCCACTGTATATAGACACTGCAGTTTACCAGTGGTCCCTGAACGCCTCACATGCCAGGTTACAGTAGAAGTCGGTGAATAGAGAAGCCTCCAGTGTCGTGATTTTATCAACGTGGGCTGTTTTCTAAATCTTGATCACAATTAATATGAACTTTACTGACCTAAAAAAAAAAGAAATATGAAGCGTCAAACTGCTCTTAAAGCACTAAAAATAAAAATACTCACCTCGCAAAACAGTGGACATTATAGTGGGTTATTGCTGCTGATGCGTTCATGGTCGTGCTAATTTTGATCATTCATTTAAACATCTCATCTAAAGTAGTCATTTAAAGCCGGACAAACACAGAAAACTAATTCAGCTGATTTAACGTCAACAAAGGGTGAATTTTCTTCAATTAACGGCTTCGTCATCGGCAGAAAATTAAGCCGAACAATCCAATACGTCTTCTTGCTCTTGATGATAGTCGATTTCTACACATGTGAAGGCACTTCTGATCATTTAAACCTCCTATATCATTAAAAATAAAAAGGTAAAACACACACAAAGAGGCAGAAAACTGCTTTAAAGTAAGAAAAAGGCGACACTAACGGGTTATGAGAAATTCAATTAGGGTAGTTTTCAAAGGCTGGAATGAGAAACGTGTCCAGTGTTTCAATAAAATGATAACTGGATGGTGTGAGGTGTTTATTCCTTTTAATTAATCACCCTGGGTACCAGAGACTTTATGCTATGATAGAATCCGTTATTTACCTTTAGTTACTGGTCCTCTGGTTCCAAACACTGAACTCTATTGGCTTCATTAATTAACTCAGTAATAATCTTTTTTTTTTATATATATATTTTGCTGGTTTCTGGAGTATTTTGTTGGATATTTGCAGTATTTCATTGGATTTCCATCAGATTTTTGAGATATTTATTATTTTTTTGTGATATTTTGAAGCATTTTTTGCAGCATTCTGTATTTTTCCTAAAATATTTTGAAATATTTGATCCCATTTTTGTTGTATTTTGTTTGATTTCTGTTAGATTTCTGTAGTTCTTTGCAGTACACTGCTTGATTTCTGTGGTATTTTTTTTTATTATGCAAGTAGTTTCTTTGATTTCTGCAGTGTTTTCTTTCTATTTCTGTCGTTTTGTTGAATTTTAGCACCATTTCTGCAGCATTTTCTCAGATTGGTGCTGAATTTAAAGATCAGAGCAGCACACGTTGGACCGACGTTCATTCTAAAGCCGTCGTCATACGTCGCTTTAAACAGTGCAAACACACAGAGAGCCAGGCTTTAGCTGATTTAATGTGAACAAAGGGGGAAATTAACACAGTTCATCGGCTTGTAGTGCTGCAGTCAGTGAAGCTAAATGATCCGTTTTGTCTTCCTATTATTAGTAATTGATAATAAGGTTCTTTACTTGGTTGCAAAAGTCACAGCAGCATATAGGAGACTTATGATGATTTAAACATCTTATATGATTAAGAATAAAGGGGTGGAAGCACACCAGGAGCCAGGAAACTGCTTTCAATGATTTAAAGTAAACAAAAAGTTGAGAAGTTTTCAAAGGCTGGAATAGAAAAAAGTGTCCAGTATTTCATTAAAAGCACAACAACCAGACGGTTCGAGATGCTTTTCTCCTTTCTATTCATCACCTCGTGTTCCTGCAGATTTATTTCCACGATGCCCTCGTGGGCCTCGGGGCTTAAAACCAGCTGACGGGTAAATGGAGGTAAATAACGGGATGTGTTTTTAGTCTATTTTAAGGAACGTCTTGATCACGTCTTGGCACAGGCCTCGCTGCGATTTCATCCTCGCGTTTGAAAGAGCAGCATCTCGAGTCCCATGCGATCATTTACACTGCAAAAACTCCACATCTTACCAGTTTATTCGTCTTATTTTTAGTCAAAATGTCTCAACCCACTTGATTTAAGATAAATTCACTTTCCAGGTAACATTTCAGCAGATGGAGGGACGTGTTTTAAGACAACGCATCTTAAATATCTTGTTAAGTCAAACAATCTTGAAATGATCTTGTTTTAGTTGTATTTTTACCAGAAACAAGGTTCATTTCATTTCATACATGTTTCAAGCTGAGCTGTTGTTTGTATCAGATAAATAATCTGGATTTAAGAAATAAAGTAAATGCATTTGATTGGAAAATCACCATTTCATATCAGAAAACAGCTGCATGTGGAAAATGTGTAAAAAAAAACAAAGCAAATGTCTGCTTTTGAGTTAAAACACCTCCTTTTGGGCGTAGCTGGCTTCACCTAAAACACGACACCTTCAAATGCTGTCAAACACCACTAAATATTAGGATTTCTAGCCAACTGTGAGAAGACATTATATCTCAGAATGCTTCAATTAATCTGTGTGATCTGATTTCAAGTACAAGATGGTCTTAAATCTAGAGAAGAGCAACGATAATACAACTAAAATAAGTTGAATACATCTTAAATTAAGAAGCTGACATTAAACTTATTAAAGCTAAAATCTATTTAATTCTTTATCATGTCTGGTTTATTCTAAGAAACCTCAGCTTGACAATGCTGCTAAAATATAGCTTAAAATAAGTTTTCCCTGCTGATTTTAAGACCTCAATATTCTAAATATCATGTCTTATTTCAAGAAATCTGACCAAGCAAATGTTCACTTGTTCTATTGGCAGATTTTTTCACTTATTTCAAGGTGAAAGTACCTTAAATAAGTTTTTTTTCTTGTTTTGTGAGGGGCATTTTTTACAGTGTAGACGTCTCCTTCTCAGCTGAAGTCAAATAAAGAGGGTTAAAACTCACAGAAGAAGCCAGAGAGCTGCTCCGGGTGATTTAAAGTAAGAACTGGGTGAAATTATCTGGCATCCCTGATCGTGGCTCCAGTGATTTGCCATTAGTCTTTTCTTCTCCTCTCTCGGTTTCCC
>JAMOIN010001095.1:0-14480 GCA_024666655.1 Dascyllus trimaculatus
TGAATTAATTTCAAATATTGTTGTGCTTTATTTTTATTTTATTTTACAAATTAATTTTGCAACCTTTTATATTTTTTTGCCTTGTTGTTTTTAATACTTTATATTTATTTTTAAAATTAAATTTACCAATTGTTATTCTGTTTTCTGGCTTTTTAACTATTTTGTATTTTTTTCAGAATAATTTTACTTATTGTTTTCTGACTTGCTTGTTTTTTGCGTTCTACATGGATTTTATGTTTTTTGTATTTTGCTGATTGATTTAAAACCTTTTTTCACATTTTATTTTATTTGTTTTAGTCATTAATCGTACATGTTTCTGTGTTAGTTTCTGTCTTGCTTTCTTTTTACCGTTTTTTAATAGATTTTTTAATGAATTAATTTTACATTTTGTGTTGTTTTCGGTCCGGTTTTTTATTTATTTCGTCTTTTTCCACTAATTAATTTTACAGTCTTTTATACTGTTTTTTGTCTTGTTGTTTTTTAATACTTTATATTTATTTTTCAAGTAATTTTACCAATTGTTATTCTGCTTTCTGTCTTGCTTTTTTACTGTTTTATATTTATTTTTTGAATTAATTTTACGTATTGTTGTGCTGTTTTTTATATATTATATATTTTGTTTTATTTTACAAATTAATTTTACAACCTTTTATTCTGTTTTTTGTCTTCTTGTTGTTTTTAATTCTTTATATTTATTTTTTAAATTAATTTTACCGATTGTTATGCTGGTTTCTATCTTCTGTATTTAGATTTATTTTTGTGTTATTTTACAACCTTTTATTCTGTTTTCTGTCTTGCTTTTTTACTATTTAATGCTTTTTAATATATTCATTTCACAAATTGTTTTGCTGTTTTCTGACTTGTCTTTTTGCATCTAGATTTTTAATTTTTGTTTGCTATTTTCTAGATTGATTTAAAACCTTTTTTCACATATTATATTTTCTGTTTTCTATCTTGCTTTCTTTTTATAATTCTTTATGTATTTTTTATGAATTAATTTTACATATTGTTGTGCTGTTTTCGTTCTGCCTCTTATATTTATTTTGTCTTATTTTGCGTATTTTATAATTATTTTTGTGTTATTTTATTATCATTATTTTTTTAATTCCATTTTTCTGTCTTTCTTTTTTATTTACAATTTTTTTACTATTTTTCTAATCTTTTAGAATATTTAATTTATTTATTGTATTATTTATACCACTTTATATTTTATTTTTTTCTTGAATTATTTTCCAAATAACAAAAGCTTTTGTCCTGTTTCCTGTCTTGTTTTTTTATGTATTTATTTTATTCAGTTTTATCAGTTAATTTAACAAGTTGTTCTGTTCTGTCTTTATTTTGTTTTGTTTTACTAAATTAATTTCATATTTTTTTGCCCTGTTTTCTGCACTGCTCATTTCATATTACCTATATCTATTTTATCAAGGTTTACTAGTTATTTTCACGAGTTTCATTCTGTCTTCTGTCTCATCTTGGGGCTTTATCTGCACATATCTTTGTTGCTGTCTGTCTGATAAAATGTTCAGCAGGTGGGTGAACTCCAGCAGTTTTAAACCCTGCTCTTTAAATATATATTTAATCTTGATATTTATGTTTAATCTTCAGCGTTTTGCACCTTTTAACACCTGCAGCAGCTAAATCCCAGCTACTGACTGCACCTCTGTCCTCAGGTGTGGTCACGGCGGTCGTCTTCATCGCCGTCTGCGCTCTGGCCGTCATCAGCCGCCTCCTGTACCAGCAGCGTCGGGCTCAGAGGGGCGACGGCGGCGGCGGCGGCGGAGGAGGAGGAGGCGGCGGCGGCATGAAGGACGAGCACAGACACAGCATGTACACGGACTACAGGACTGAGCTGCACCTCCACAACTCGGTCAGGGACAACGTCAAGGAGTACTACATCTGACGGCCGAGTGCAGCCGGAGCCACTAACTTACCTCGATGACGAAGGACTAGCAGGCGGAGGCGCCGCTGCAGGGTTTTCCTACGACAACTCATCTCCCAGAGACTGACGCCTGTAGCCTGTAACCCCCCAACTCTTTATACGCTCCTGTACAAGCAAGTGGCTGAATCCTCGCAGCTGTTAGTGTATTTGATGTCGGTGAATTGTCAGAATTCGAGCTACTGTGGTTTCTGTCATTGCAAAAACGTGTAAAGCAAAAAGGTGAATGTTCTGCAGGGCTGGACGGACGGACGGACGGACTGACGCACGCCGCCGTCCAACCCGAGTGCAACTTCAAACGTTCCGTCTGAAACCCTTCCGATGCTGAATCTCTCCACGTCTCAGTGGGACTCACTAAATTGTACTTGCGAGTCAGGAAATGTAGGCCAGGCCTGTAAGATATGCCGCATTCGCTGCTGTATTTGTTTTTCCGGTGGTGGTGAATGTTGTAGAAGAAACGGGGACAATACTGCCTATACTGTATGAGTGCCTAATTTGCATATGCATTTTTATTTTCACTTTTTAGAAGTTATTCATGTGATTTGCACAGAGGCAGTCACATTTCCATAGAGAGGAGCTTATTGTCATTCAGTTCTGCAACCCGCAGCGGCGCAGAACAAAAAGAAAATTGGAATTTCTCCATTCATGCACGACCTTCTGCCGGTTGACCCTCAGCGACGGGTGACTGTCAGCCGTTGTTTTTCCACTCCGCTGTGGAGAAAAAAACCCCTAAAAAGTCCATTAAGCGCGGAAAGTTTCGGGTCTTTGTGAACCAGATGTACACCAGGGGCCTCATTTATCAAACTGTGCATAGGAAGAGCTCGAAAGTGAGTCTAAAAACGGAACGAAAGCGACGGGACTCGAGTTCGTTAAAGAGGTTTCGTGTCTGAACGGCGTCTCTTTGTTGAGGTGTGTTCCTGCAACGTGCATGAAGGCTCACCGTCTAAAAGTCGAGTGCAAAAACAGCTCTGATGCAGATTTTAGGATGCCTTGGTGCAGACTTTCCCTCCTCTAGTTCACAGCGGTCATTTCCTAACATCACAGAGCGTGCACAAACCCATAGACAAGTACTTTATTCGTCCCTTTGGGGAAATTCGAGGTGTCTAGTAGCTCAGACGTGTTACATTTTTAAAAAAATAAGGAAATGAATCTGCAAAATAACGTTCAAATGGAGCTGTTAGAGGGAAAAAATCAGTTTGTTTGTCTGCACAGGACTCTAATGTCTCAAATGAGGAGCGTCTGATCAGAATGTGCCTGTTTCCTACTTGATTAGAAGCTGAGGAATCACGTTCGAGGTTCATGCTCAGGCCTCCGGGTGGAGATACTGATCAGGTCAATGACTCACAGGAGAATCCGATGATGCTAACGATCCCACAGCGGCTTAAATACCCGGAACTCGCCCTGCAGTCGGCCAGAAGCGAAGGAACGAACTCAGGCTGCCTTCGTTTTAGCTCTCAGACTCACTGTCCGGCTGGAAAACCCTCACAGACACGCATGCTGCAGCTTCGTTTGAAAGGCACACCAAAAAAAAGGAACAAAGCCAAGAGAGGACGACTTGATTAACAAAGTAGAGCCACTTAAAACTGTTTATTTGTCACATTTTCTGGAGGATTTTCAAAAAGAAAAAGACGAAATGTGTCCCCAATGGCAGAAAAACTGCCAAAAATGACAAGAAATGTGTCCAAAAGGAATCAAAAGTTGCTTAAATCAACTTAAAATCTGTGTTATATGACAAAAATGTGGCAAAATGGCCCCCAGAATAACTCAAGAGTTGTTCCAAATGAATCAAAATATGTCCAGTTGGCAAAAATCTACCGTAAAAAGTGTCCAAAATGACTTGTGAATTGCTCTAAATAACTCAAATAGTCTAAAATGACAAAAATCGTGTTCATAATGACAGAAATCTTCACACAATGACCAGAAATTCGTCCAACTTGACTCAGAAACTGCTCAAATCAACTTAAAATGTGTCTAATATGACAAAAACATGTCCAAAATGACAAAATGGTCACCAAAATAGCTCAAAAGTGGTTCCAAACATCTCAGAAGTTGTCCAAGTGGCATAAATCCATCCGCAAAAAGTCGCAAATTGGTGCAAAATGCGTCCAAAATTACTCCAATTTGCCCCAGATGATCCCCAGATGTGTCTATAATGACCATAAGTTGTCCAAAACAGATAAGATCTTCAACGTGGCTCAACTGATTTTCAACGGTGTCCAAAAGGAATCAAAAGTTGCTTAAATCAACTTAAAATCTGTGTTATATGACAAAAATGTGTCAAAATGGTCCCCAGAATAACTAAAGAGTTGCTCCAAATGAATCAAAATATGTCCAGTTGGCAAAAATCTACCGTAAAAAGTGTCCAAATTGGTGCAAAATGTGTCCAAAATGACTTGTAAATTCCTCTAAGTAACTCAAAAACTGCTCAAATCAACTTAAAATGTGTCTAAAATGACTCGCAAAATGTCCAAAATGACAAAATGGTCACCAAAATAGCTCAAAAGTGGTTCCGAACATCTCAGAAGTTGTCCAAGTGACATAAATCTCTCCGAAAAAGTGCGCAAATTGGTGCAAAATGCGTCCAAAATGACTCCAATTTACCCCAAATGATCCCCAAATGTGTCTCAAATGACCCATAAGTTGTCCAAAACAGATAAGATCTTCAACGTGACTCAAATTATTTTCAACGGTGTCCAAAAGACTCAAAAACTGCTAAAAAATAACTCAAAAACTGTCCAAAATGACGAAAACTTGACCAACGTAACTTAAGATTTGTCCAGTGTGACTCAAACTTTGTCTTTAATTACTCAAAATGATGTAAAACCGTCCAAAATGACTCAAAACGACTTGAAAGTTTGACAGAAATGTCTCGCACGAACCCGAAAACAACCAGGTTTAACGAACAGAACGGCTTCCTTTGAATTCAAACTCGCCGTCGCCAAAAGTGGAACAAAGCAATGGGAGAAACGAACCTCGATTAACAACGTGGAGCTGAATAAAACGGATCGTTCGTCACGTTTTTCTGGAGGATTTTCAAGAAGAGAAAGGACGCGGCTGATTAAAGAAGACAGCGGCGTCGAGAAGTTTAAAGGAATTAAAAACAGAACCACCGAGCAGAAAGAAGTCAGAACTGCAGAGAGACGATCCGCCTCATTAATATCTGCTGTCAATGGAAAAATAAATGGCCTCAATAATTAGTGAGGAATCATCCTGAAGGAGTCACTGAGAGTTAATCACCTCTGCTGTACTATAAATAAGCGAAAGTCTGCAGAGGGAAGCTGCAGCATCTCCAGGAACGATCGAATTTATCAGGTCTGGTGAGGTGTTTTCAGCTAAAGTGGAAAAAGTCTTTACAAAATAGGAGCGAGTTAAAGAAACACCAAATCTGCTGATCCTTTCCGACAAAGACGCCCCACAAAGAGGCTTCCTGTGAGCTTCACTTGGTAAATCTCCCAATCACTTTTATTCCAGTTCGATGGCTGGCTGTTCAGAGGGACTGTAAATGTCTCAAATAACAAAATCCTGGCCAGACGTATGCTCAAATATGTTAGAAATAAGCGCAGGATGACTCGAAATTAGTTCAGCATAACTCAGAATCTGTCCACGACTTGTCAAAATTGACCCACGAGATGGTTCAACTGTGTCCAGATTAACTCAAAAGTTGTTCCAAACGATCCAAAATAGCGCAAAAGTTTTCAAATTGGTGCAAAATGTGTTCAAAATTAGCTAAATTTGTCCCAAATGTGTCCCAGTCTGACCCAAAATAACATGTAATTTATGTCACCTGTAAATGTCCTCAACACCTTTGGTACGCATGCAGCCCCATATCATCTCCGTGCTTCACTGTCAGGACTATGCATCCACTGTGGTGGTCCTGGTCAGGAGAGACGCAATGCAGCTGCAAATAGAGGCTGGAGACCACAAACAAAACGTAAAATAACCACAAAGAGATGCTAAACAACCACAAGGACACATAAGATGCTTCTGTGCCTCACTGTCAGAACTGTGCGTCCACTGTGGTAGTCCTGATCAGGAGAGACGCAATACAGCTGCAAGTAGAGGCTGGAGACCACAAACGAAACGTAAAATCATCACAAAGAGACACAAAACGACAACAAAGAAAAAGAAAATGCCTCCGTGCTTCACTGTCAGGACTATGCATCCATTGGCGTAGTTTATGTTGGAAGAGACACACAAAGTGACCACAAAAAGACACAAAAGGCTCCTGTGCTTCATTGTCAGGACTGTGCATCCACTGTGGTAGTTCCTCATCAGGAAAGACACAAAATCACCACAAAGAGATGCTACACAACCACAAGGACACATAAAAAGCCTCTGTGCTTCACTGTCAGGACTATGTATTCACTGGTGTAGTCATGGTCAAGAGAGACACAAAACGACTACAAATAGAGTCTGAAGACCACAAAGAAACCTAAAATCTTCACAAAGAGACACGCAAAAACCACAAAGAAATATAAAATGCTTCTGTGCTTCACTGTCAGGACTATGCATCCACTGTGGTAGTCCTGGTCAGGAGAGACACAGTACAGCTGCAAGTAGAGGTTGGAAACCACAAACGAAACGTAAAATCATCACAAAGAGACACAAAACAACCACAAAGAAATACAAAACGCCTCTGTTCTTCACTGTCAGGACTATGCGTCCATTGGCGTAGTTTGTGTCAGAAGAGACACACAAAGTGACCACAAAAAGACACAAAAGGCTCCTGTGCTTCACTGTCAGGACTATGCATCCATCCTAACCCTTAACATGTTGATTAAAACGTAAAGCATGATCAGAAATAACCCCAAGGTTTTTAAAATCTTGTTTCAGAGACGAAAACATGGAACCAAGACATTTAGCAACATGGCAGGAAGTGGTCTCTGAAGCAATGATGACAAACTCTGTTTTTTCAGTATTTAACAGGAGGTAGTTGTCAATCATCCAGCTTTTAACGGCAGCCAGACAGTCATGCAGTAAGAGAAGTTTATCCAATTCATTTGGTTCAAGTGATATATACAATTGAATATCATCAGCATACAGGTGGTTGTGTCTCAGATGACTCAGTGTGTCGACAGTGAGCAGATATTTGTCCAAAATGACTCTAAAATGGTTCAAATCAACTTGAAATTCTCTGTGTGACTTAAAATTAGTCAAAAAAAACTTTTAAAATGCTCACATCAACTTAAAATGTGTCCAAAATGACAAAACTGTGCCCAAAATGACAACTCAAGATTTGTCCAAATGGCAAAAATCTATTAAAAATTACACAATGCTTTCGAATTGTTGCAAAATTGGTCCCAAATGACTCCCAAAGGTGTCTAAAATGACTTAGAAATAGTTCAAAATTACTCAGAAACTGTCCAAAACGACAAAAACTTGACATGGCTCAATGCATGTCCTCAGAAATCTGTCCAAAACGACCCAAATCGAGTTGAAAATTAGTCCAAAACAGCTCAACAAAATGCTCAAATCAACTTAAAATGTGTCTCAAATGACCAAAAAAATCGTCCAAAATGGCTCAAAAACCTCCAGTGAGGCTTTATTCCTACCAATCTGTCGGTGTGCCTTTGTTAGTTTTAGGGTTTTGCTCTACAGGAAGTCGCTCTAACTTTATTTTGCAGCACCAGCGTTGACTCGGTGTGTGTTCTGTTCATGTCGCTGTAATGACCTTCTGCATAAGCACCACCAGGACACACCGGATTCCAGTAATGAATCACCTTCTGGCCGTTTATGTGCACAGTTTACACAGAGAACTGATAAACGAGGCTCCGGGTCCATAACTGTCGACACTGTGGAGGGTTGCAGGGTTTTTTTAAGGCTTGAACTGCAGTGCATAGAAACCTAATGTGTATATTGTATCATGAGAGTAGCAGAAATAAGAAGTGAATGGTTATTTAAATAAACACAAAGCAGTGATTTACACAGAAGGAACAATAAGAGGGTGTAATTATGAAGCAGACTGCCTCTGCAGGAACGGTTCCTGCAGGCCACTTCAGACAGAGCAGATTACAGCCTCTGCAATATCACTTAAATGTCAAATGATTCAACGCGGCGTCACCTTACAGTAGCAGCAGTGTTTACTCTGCTATGAAATTAAAAACTAGCAATTTAAATTTATTACAATACAAACACCGGCCCCACAGTGGGAACTCAATGCAACAAAAGTCAGCACAGCTTTCAACGCTGAGGTTTTAATCCTTTATTCGTACGTCCTCCTTATATTTTTTTTTCTTTATATGCTATTTCTGCTCAGCTGCTCTTTGCTGGAGGGGTTGTTTTGCTCTACCTTTATCTTTAAAATACCCAAAGGTTTTCTACTGGAGTCAAGTCAGGACACGTACTTGTTCAGGTCGTAGTTTTCCCTTTGTTCTCATGTAGAATGTCTTGGAATAGTCCTCTTTTTCCACCTTCTGCAGACTTGGGCTCATCTTATCAGCCAGTGTTTTGGTTTGTACCCATGCAGCCCCATGCCATCTCCGTGCGTCACTGTCAGGACTATACATTCACTGTGGTAGTCCTGGCCAGGAGGAACACAAAACAACCGCAAAGAAATGTAAAATCTTCACAAAGAGACACCAAACGGCAAAAAATGAGACAAAAAATGGCCACAAAGAAAAACAACAGGCCTCCGTTCTTCACTGTCAGGACTATGCATCCACTAGTGTAGTTTGTGTCACAAGAGACACACAAAAAAACCACAAAGAGACACAAAACGACCACAAAGAAATATAAAATGCCTCCATGCGTCACTGTCAGGACTATGCATTCACTGTGGTGGTCCTGGCCAGGAGGAACACAAAACAACTACAAAGAGATGCTAAAGACCACAGAGAGACACATAGCGGCAAAAAATGAGACAAAAAATGGCCACAAAGAAAAACAACAGGCCTCCGTTCTTCACTGTCAGGACTATGCATCCACTAGTGTAGTTTGTGTCACAAGAGACACACAAAAAAACCACAAAGAGACACAAAACGACCACAAAGAAATATAAAATGCCTCCATGCGTCACTGTCAGGACTATGCGTTCACTGTGGTAGTCCTGGCCAGGAGGAACACAAAACAACTACAAAGAGATGCTAAAGACCACAAAGAGACACAAAACGGCAAAAAATGAGACAAAAAATGGCCACAAAGAAAAACAACAGGCCTCCGTTCTTCACTGTCAGGACTATGCATCCACTAGTGTAGTTTGTGTCACAAGAGACACACAAAAAAACCACAAAGAGACACAAAACGACCACAAAGAAATATAAAATGCCTCCATGCGTCACTGTCAGGACTATGCGTTCACTGTGGTAGTCCTGGCCAGGAGGAACACAAAACAACTACAAAGAGATGCTAAAGACCACAAAGAGACACAAAACGGCAAAAAATGAGACAAAAAATGGCCACAAAGAAAAACAACAGGCCTCTGTTCTTCACTGTCAGGACTATGCATCCACTAGTGTAGTTTGTGTCACAAGAGACACACAAAAAAACCACAAGGAGACACAAAACTGACATAAAGAAACACAAGGAAACGACCACAAAGAAATATAAAATGCCTCCGTTCTTCACTGTCAGGACTATGCATTCACTGTGGTAGTCCTGGTCAGGTGAGACAAAAAAAAATGACCGCAAAGAAACGCTAAACAATCTCAAAGAGACACAAAATGACCACAAAGAAATACAAAATGCTTCCGTTCTTCACTGTCAGGACTATGCATTCACTGTGGTAGTTCTCATCAGGAAAGACACCAAATCACCACAAAGGGATGCTAAAAGACCGCAAAGAAAAACAACAGGCCTCCGTTCTTCACTGTCAGGACTTTGCATCCACTAGTGTAATTTGTGTTACAAGAGACATACAAAACAACCATATAGAAACACAAAAGGCACCTGTGCTTCACTGTCAGGACTATACATTCACTGTGGTAGTCCTGGCCAGGAGGAACACAAAACAACTACAAAGAGATGCTAAAGACCACAAAGAGACACAAAGCGGCAAAAAATGAGACAAAAAATGGCCACAAAGAAAAACAACAAGCCTCCGTTCTTCACTGTCAGGACTATGCATCCACTAGTGTAGTTTGTGCCACAAGAGACACACAAAAAAACCACAAGGAGACACAAGACGGACATAAAGAAAAACAAGATGCCTCCATTCTTCACTGTCAGGACTATGCATTCACTGTGGTAGTCCTGGTCAGGTGAGACAAAAAAAATGGCCGCAAAGAAACGCTAAACAACCTCAAAGAAACACAAAATGACCACAAAGAAATACAAAATGCTTCCGTTCTTCACTGTCAGGACTATGCATTCACTGTGGTAGTTTTCATCAGGAAAGACACCAAATCACCACAAAGAGATACTAAAAGACCGCAAAGAAAAGCACAAAATGCCACCGTTCTTCACTGTCAGGACTATGCATTCACTGTAGTAGTTCTCATCAGGAAAGACGTACAATCACCACAAAGAGATGCTAAACAACCACAAAGAAACACGAAATCACCACAAAGAGATACTAAAAGACCACAAAGACACACAAAATGCCACCGTGCTTCACTGTCAGGGCTATGCATCCACTGTGGTAGTCCTGGTCAGGTGAGACAAAAAAATGGCCGCAAAGAAACGCTAAACAACCGCAAAGAGACACAAAATGACCACAAAGAAATACAAAATGCCTCCGTTCTTCACTGTCAGGACTATGCATTCACTGTGGTAGTTCTCATCAGGAAAGACACCAAATCACCACAAAGGGATGCTAAAAGACCGCAAAGAAAAACAACAGGCCTCTGTTCTTCACTGTCAGGACTTTGCATTCACTGTGGTAGTCCTAGCCAGGTTCACGCCAAACATTCATCCCAACATTCATCAGGCTTCTTTTCAGGTTCTTTAGCAAACTTTAATTTGAAAGTTTGGTTCTGAACATCAACCAGGTTCCTTCTGGTCCTCCATCCATAGAGGTTGTTGTTCTGAAGTGTTCTTCACTGTCTGAGCTTCGCACTAACTCTGGTTTCCATTGATAACCCAGCTGCCGTCTGTTTATCACAGCTAGATTGTGGAAGTAGTTCACTGTCTGTGGAGTCATTTTAGGAGCTCTGATTAGCGGTACTATGGATCCTTTACCTCCTGATTACTGCTGACACTGTGGTTCACTGATTTTTAGCTGCTCGCTTATCTTCCTCCATCCTTTTCCATCTTTCACTCAGTCAGATTTTTCACTTCCCCAATTCTTTTCCATGTGGAGCCATGATGCAGGCATGCAGATCGATGGGTCCAAACCTGGGAGAGTTTTACAACAACGGTCATGCAGTTAGGCTGATTGGAAATCACAGGTGTTAAGTTTAAATTTATTTGCAGTGACATTTTCTCCACAGTGACGAAAAATGTACAAAATTAGTCTGGAATTGTCTAAAATGGCTCATAAAGTGTTGAAAAAAGAGGCAAAAATGACTTAAAAATTGTTTTAATTGAGTCAAAACTTGTCAAGAATGACTCGGATATTACCCAAAATGATATTAAAAGTAGTCCCAAATGACAAAAAACAATGTCCAGTGTGAGAAATGTCCAAAATGACTTACAAGCTTGGCAAAATGATTAAAAAATAGACAAAAACGACTGAAAAAATGTCTGAAATGACTTAGAATATGCCCAAAACGATCGAAACTCATTTTTAAAAAGATTTTTAAATAGTCTAAAATTATTTTTAAAATGCCCAACATGACAACGGTGGCCAAAATGACTTAAAATAGTTTCAAAATCATTTTAAAAATAATTTAAAATGACTGAATAATGATGTAAAATTGACAAATGCCTTACGTGGCTTGAAAACGCCTCCAAAATTGCTCAAAAAAATGTCTAAAATGACTTAGAATTTGACCAAAATGACCTAAAAATCATTTTAAAAAAGATTTTTAAATAGTCTAAAATTATTTTTAAAAAGCCCAACATGACAACAGTGGCCAAAATGACTTAAAATAGGTTCAAAATAATTTTAAAAATAATTTAAAATGACTGGATAATGATGTAAAATTGACAAATGTCTTACGTGGCTTGAAAATGTGTCCAAAACTGCTCAAGAAAATGTCTAAAATGACTTAGAATTTGTCCAAAATAACCTAAAAATCATTTTAAAAAAGATTCTTAAATAGTCTAAAATTATTTTTAAAAT
This sequence comes from Dascyllus trimaculatus, assembly GCA_024666655.1. Taxonomy (NCBI): domain Eukaryota; kingdom Metazoa; phylum Chordata; class Actinopteri; family Pomacentridae; genus Dascyllus; species Dascyllus trimaculatus. The sequence continues at coordinate 12,096 of JAMOIN010001095.1, forward strand.
GCCCAACATGACAACGGTGTCCAAAATGACTTAAAATAGGTTCAAAATAATTTTTAAAAATAATCTAAAATGACTGGATAATTATGTAAAATTGACAAATGTCTTATGTGGCTTGAAAACGCCTCCAAAACTGCTTAAAAAAATGTCTAAAATCACTCAGAAATTGTTGCTTTTGTTGCACTGAGTTTCAAAACTGGGGCCTGAATTTCCAAAACTCTTGTTGTGAAGTCTTTGCTTGTTGATTGTTATTGAGACCAAACACTGTTCAGGTCAGTTGTCCAGAGTTTCCTGACGTTTAAGTGATGTTTCACGGGGCTGCATCGTTCTGTAAACCATCAGATCGAGGCCTCGGTGAGGCTCCCGGTCGGCGCTCTGGCGGCCGCTTGGTCCGGACAGGAAGTGCCGTGGAGCGGCAGCAGAAGGAGGGGGGACGTTGTGCAGAACCAGACTCGAAGTGGAACCAAGGGAGAGGCCGACGTGGTTCATCTGTCATTTGATTTCCAGGAGGTGACGTGACGTTTTTCTACGTATCTCGAGCTTTTTATATATCTTACACTGGTAGACGGACTAAAAGAAGAGCCATCCGGAGCCTGTGACGCACCAGACACATTAGAAAACATTAAAGCATGGACGAAAACGGAGACTTCTTTGCTTTTTTTTTTAAAGATCCTTGCTTCTAGTGGGCCGAGAAAAAAGAAAACAGAGGAGCTGGACCAGAAGAGGAGGAGGAGGGATGTTTCCTAAATTAAAAAATCGAGCTTGTCAGGCTCAGCTCCGCATTACGAACCCTGAGCTCATCACCCGCCGGCTTCAGCTGCTCTCTGCCAGGAACCGCCGTCTCTGTCGACACCAGTTGCGCTTCAATGGGATAAATATGAGGTTGGAGCCCAAAGGGAGGCCGCATCCGAGGCTGACGGGGACGCGCTGGTGGTTTTTAGCGCCTCGTCGCGAACTGAAGTCGTCACAACTCATCGTCTCGGGGTTCTAGATGCCTGTTCAGAGTTTCAGAGGAAGCAGAGAGCGGCTGTGGAGGCTCTGCTTGGAGCTTCCTGGACGGACGGATGGAAACATGAACCTGCGGCATGGAGTGAGGACATGAGGACGCTCTGTGCATGTGATAATCTGCAGATCTCCAGTATCAGTGAATGAATGCATACCTCTCAGAGCGCTTAGGTTATACTGCAATGGGTAATATCATGTGGTCACTTCTTAATGATTTGTATAGCTGCAGTTTTATTAAGGATCCAATGTATAGATGTATAATTTAATAATAAAAGTGAATATATTGGTAACCCCTCGGCTGTCAAATGGCTTCTCTTCGACGACCTTCAACGGGTTTGGCTCAGCAGCTAAAGGTAATGATGGGTCGTCTTGTGGAGCATGAGTCCCAGATGACTCAGTGTCTACATTTACCAAAAAAAAATGTCCAAGATGACTCCTAATCACAAACAATAACACAAATGTGTCCAAAAATGACAGAATGGTGTCCAAAATACTCAAAAAGGGTTCAAAGTGAGTCAAAGCCTGTTCAAAATACCCCAAAATTGTTCAAAATGACAAAAAATATCTTAAAAATGTTCAAAGTGACTTGAAGATTTGTCCAAACTGACTCAAAATGTGTCAAAAATTACAAAAATGTTCCCAGTACGAATGAAAAATTTTCCAAAAATACCCAAAAATTGTCCTAAAAAGCTTCAAAATGACTCAAAATCGGCTCAAAATGAGAAAAAAACAATTCAAAATCAATCTAAACTTGTTTAAAGTTGTTTTTAATCACTAATATCTGTCCAACATATCCAAAAATTGCTCAAAATGACAAAAACACATCTTAAAAATGTTCAAAGTGACTTGAAGATTTGTCCAAACTGACCCAAAATGTCTCAAAAGTTACAAAAACTTTCGCACTATGAATGAAAAATTGTTCAAAAATACTCAAAAATTGTCCTGAAAAGGTTAAAAATGACTCAAAATTGGCTCAAACTGAAAAAAAACCAATTCAAAATCAATCTGAACTTGTTTTATAGTTACTTTTAATCACTAATATCTGTCCAAAATGACAAAAACCTGTCCAAGATATCCAAAAATTGCTCAAATTGACAAAAACACATCTTAAAAATGGTTCAAAGTGACTTGAAGATTTGTCCAAACTGACTCAAAATGTGTCAAAAATTACAAAAACTTTCCCACTATGAATGAAAAATTGTTCAAAAATACTCAAATTGTCCTGAAAAGGTTCAAAATTACTCAAAATTGGCTCAAAATGAGAAAAAAAACAATTCAAAATCAATCTAAGCTTGTTTCATAGTTACTTTTTAATCACTAATATCTGTCCAAAATAACTGAAAATTGTTCAAAATGACAAAAAAACGTCTTAAAAATGTCCAA
>JAMOIN010001474.1:0-14446 GCA_024666655.1 Dascyllus trimaculatus
ACTACTACTACTACTACTACTCCTACTACTACTACTCCTACTACTACTACTCCTACTACTCCTACTACTACTACTACTACTACTACTCCTACTACTATTACTACTACTCCTACTACTACTCCTACTACTACTACTACTACTACTCCTACTACTACTACTCCTACTACTCCTACTACTACTACTACTACTACTACTCCTACTACTACTACTACTACTCCTACTACTCCTACTACTACTACTACTACTACTACTCCTACTACTACTACTACTACTCCTACTACTACTCCTACTACTACTACTACTACTACTCCTACTACTACTACTCCTACCACTACTGCTACTACTACTCCTACTACTACTACTACTACTCCTACTACTACTCCTACTACTACTACTACTACTACTCCTACTACTACTACTCCTACTACTACTACTACTACTACTCCTACTACTACTACTACTACTACTCCTACTACTACTACTACTCCTACTACTACTACTCCTACTACTACTACTACTACTACTCCTACTACTACTACTCCTGCCACTACTGCTACTACTACTCCTACTACTCCTACTACTACTACTACTACTACTCCTACTACTACTACTCCTGCCACTACTACTACTACTACTCCTACTACTACTACTCCTACTACTACTACTCCTACTACTACTACTACTACTACTCCTACTACTACTACTCCTACTACTACTACTCCTACTACTCCTACTACTACTACTACTACTACTACTCCTACTACTACTACTACTACTCCTACTACTACTACTCCTACCACTACTGCTACTACTACTCCTACTACTACTACTACTACTACTCCTACTACTACTACTACTCCTACTACTACTACTACTACTCCTCCTACTACTACTCCTACTACTACTACTCCTACTACTACTACTCCTACTACTACTACTCCTACTACTCCTACTACTACTACTACTACTACTACTCCTACTACTACTACTCCTACCACTACTGCTACTACTACTCCTACTACTACTACTACTACTCCTACTACTACTCCTACTACTACTACTACTACTACTCCTACTACTACTACTCCTACTACTACTACTACTACTACTCCTACTACTACTCCTACTACTACTACTAGTACTACTCCTACTACTACTACTACTCCTACTACTACTACTCCTACTACTACTACTACTACTACTCCTACTACTACTACTCCTGCCACTACTGCTACTACTACTCCTACTACTCCTACTACTACTACTACTACTCCTACTACTCCTACTACTACTACTACTACTACTACTCCTACTACTACTACTACTACTCCTACTACTACTACTCCTACTACTACTACTCCTACTACTCCTACTACTACTACTCCTACCACTACTGCTACTACTACTCCTACTACTACTACTCCTACTACTACTCCTACTACTACTACTACTACTACTCCTACTACTACTACTCCTACTACTACTACTACTACTACTCCTACTACTACTCCTACTACTACTACTAGTACTACTCCTACTACTACTACTACTCCTACTACTACTACTCCTACTACTACTACTACTACTACTCCTACTACTACTACTCCTGCCACTACTGCTACTACTACTCCTACTACTCCTACTACTACTACTACTACTCCTACTACTCCTACTACTACTACTACTACTACTACTCCTACTACTACTACTACTACTCCTACTACTACTACTCCTACCACTACTGCTACTACTACTCCTACTACTACTACTACTACTCCTACTACTACTCCTACTACTACTACTACTACTACTCCTACTACTACTACTCCTACTACTACTACTACTACTACTCCTACTACTACTCCTACTACTACTACTAGTACTACTCCTACTACTACTACTACTCCTACTACTACTACTCCTACTACTACTACTACTACTACTACTACTCCTACTACTACTACTCCTGCCACTACTGCTACTACTACTCCTACTACTCCTACTACTACTACTACTACTACTACTACTACTCCTACTACTACTACTCCTGCCACTACTACTACTACTACTTATTCTTTTATTTCTGCAGAATGCACACTTTAAACATCTTTCTATGTATTAATTTGATCCTGATGTGTAAAGAACTCGTGTTTCCTGACTAATAATTTAATTTATTTCACTTTTTTCTCCCAGCTGTCGTTCAGAAGAGGAGGCCTCCTCCTTTTAAAAGCTCCTTCGAGACGATCTCTGTCAGCAAAAAGGCGTCAAACGCTTCACAGATCAGCTACGAGATCAAAGCTACACCTGCAGAATGCGCTTTTGGGTTCCCACTGCTGGAAATCGCCTTCCTGCAGGTAACGAATCTATTTATTTATGCATTAATAACAACTAGAAACGCAGTCAGAGAGCTCATACCTGAGAAAAGGACAAAAAAATTAAGAAAAGGTGAGAAAAGGTGAGAAAATTATGACAAAAATATACAAAAAGATGAAAAAAGTTAAGAAAAAAATTACAAAAAATGAGAAAAACATCCAAAAAGATGAGAAAAGGATGAAAAGATGAGAAAAAGATCTAAAAACATGAGAATAAGATTTAAAAGAGTCAAGAAGAAAATGAAAAAGATGAGAAATACAGGAAAAGAAAAAATCAAGAAAAATAAATAAGAAAAGATGAGAAAAATATATGAAAAGATGAGAAAAGGATAAAAAAAATTAAGAAAAATAAGAAAAGGTGAGAAAAATATGACAAAAATATACAAAAAGATGAGAATTTTTTTTTAAATACGAAAAATGAGAAAAAGATCCAAAAAGATGAGAATAAGATTTTAAAAGTCAGGAAGAAGATGAAAAAGATGAGAAAAACAAGAAAAGGACAAAACAAATTCAAGAAAAATAAACAAGAAAAGATGAGAAAAATGTATGAAAAGGTGAGAAAAGGATGAGAAAAGGACAAAAAAATTAAGAAAAATAAGAAAAATGTGACAAATATATGACAAAAATATACAAAAAGAAGAGAAAAGATTTTAAAAATATACAAAAATGAGAAAAAGACCCCAAAAGATGAGAAAATGATGAAAAAATACATCAAAAGGTGAGAACAAGGTGAGAAAAAATTAAGAAAAATAAGAAAAGATAAGAAAAATATGACAAAAATATACAAAAAAGGAGAAAAACATCCAAAAAGATGAGAATAAGATTTTAAAGACAAGAAGAAGATAAAAAAGATGAGAAAAACAAAAAAAGAACAAGAAATTCAAGAAAAATAAACACGAAAAGATAAGAAAAATATACGAAAAGGTGAGAAAAAGATGAGAAAAGGACAAAAAAATTAAGAAAAATAAGAAAAGATAAGAAAAGGTGAGAAAGATATGACAAAAATATACAAAAAGATGAGAAAAGAATCCGAAAAGATGAAAAAAGTAAAGAAGATGAAAAAGATGAGAAAACCAAAAAAAGACCAGAAAAGATAAGAAAAATAAATAACAAAAGATGAGAAAAATATGAGAAAAAGACAAAAAATTAAGAAAAGAAAAGAAAAATATGACAAAAATATACAAAAAGATGAGAAAAAAATCCAATAAGATGAGAATAAGATAAGAAAAGATGAGAAATTAAACAAAAAGATGAGAATAGATGAGAATGTATTTGCATCTAATTTAATGTTAGTTTACCTGCTCACAGCTCTGCATCCTTTACTTCTGTTTGAATTATCAATGAACTCTCCATTACAAAGATGTGTTCATATCTAAGTGGCTAATATTGGTTCAATGCAAACAACATGGGAATGAATTGATATATTTAGTGTTTCTTTCTGGTTTTCTACGTCTGCAAGTCGACAACTGTATGTAAAATCCAGACTTTAGACGTGTTTTTTTCCCGCCATCATAAACGTGACGATCCTGATTTCGATCCGTTTAGAGTTTGCGGCTTCGATTCAAAGGCTCGGCTCTAAAAAGTTAAACCAGTGAAACCTCCTCTCCACTTTCAGACGTCCAGCAGCAGCGAGGACTCGGCCGAGTTCACAGCCGGAGGAGCTAAAGTCAGCGTCAGTCGTCCCCACAGAGCCTCCCGGCCTCTGAACGGAACCTTCGACGTGGAGATTTACGGGGACACAGCTGAAGGTGGGTCGGATGAGTTCACGCCTCATTTCCTGGTGTCGTCATCAAACGGGTCGGACGCCTCGTGGCTTTCAGCTGATCGCCGACTTGAACAACAGATGTCAGTCGATGCATTGTAGAGGTGACAGGTTGATATTAAACTTAAATACAGGGAACGCTGATGTGTGAAAACAAAGACGAAGGAAGAAGGAAGTGGAGCAGAGACTCAGGGAGTGTCGACTTTTAGGTGTTGACTGTTGATGTGCAACAACAGTCAACAACAACACCAACAACTGGCTGTCTGACTGGGCGAGGGTCAGGGGAATGCAGGCAGGAAGCGGGTTGGAAGCCAGCAGAAGTGAAAGCTACAAGCAGGACAGGGTTTCCCCCAGAAAACTGGCTAAGCCCGGTGGTAGAGAAGCCCACCGTGTTTTTGTAAAAAAAAAAAAAAAAAAAAAAAAAAAAAAAAAAAAAAAAAAAAAAAGGTCAAAGTTGACAGGAATTTTGAAATTATGACTATTATGTGTTATTATAATCCATTTATTAACAATGCTTAAACGTAGAGTCTTATAAAAAGGCACAATCTTGAAATACGGTTTTAACAAACACAAAAAATACAATTAAAATAAATAATATCAGTTGTTTTCACTTAAGTTAAATCCCAGTGAATCTTAAAACAAGCCGTTGCTGGTCACATTTAAAAGTAAAATAAATTAACATAAATAAAAAAGTGCAAACATGGCCAAGGGGTAAAACCAGGGAACTCAGAGGCTGAACAGGTCTGCTGTGCTGTGTGACCTCTACTACTTGTTGCTGCACATGGTTCAGGTTGGATCAGTGCATCAATCCGTCTGGGTTTACCATACTGGGTCTGGTAGAGCCATCCGCTAAATTTAGGGTCAGATAACCATTTTGGATTAAATCTGCTAGTTCCATGTTTACCATCGCGGCTCGCAGAAGGCTGCTCCGACGACGTGCTAACATCCGTGCTAACTCCACTGGCTCTGCCTCATCATGGAGCCGAGGCTCGGTCGGCTCACCGGGGATGAACTCCCCTTGGCCTGGAGGTGAACGAGCAGCTCATCGTCTCCTCCAACTTCAGAAAAAGTTCACGTATCGACCATAAAATGTGGCCACTGCGGTTTCCACTGTATCGCGAGATGCGGTTCAAAGCTCTGTTTACCGTCTTTGGTGTCACTGTTTTGGTGCATAATAAAACCTATTTAAAATAAATAAACAAGTGACGCTTAGCCTGGCGGGGGGGAAAGGAAAGCCTGGTGGCCCACCAGGCTTATAAAGCACTGGAGGAAACCCTGCAGGATCTGGACGAGTGACGCTGAGGCAGGGGGGTCTGGGGGCAGTGGCTCAGGGGAGGCGGGCAGGAGACAGACAGGGAAGATGGTTTGGATCGACTATGGTCTGGCAGGGAGTGAGTGAATGGCAGTTTTCATACAAATGAACGTATCTGGACGGCGAGAGTGACGCTGAGGCAGGGGGTTCTGGCAGCAGTGGTTTGGGAGAGGTGGCTAGGAGACAGAGCAGGGAAGATGGTTTGGATTGATTATGGTCTGGCAGGGAGTGAGTGAATGGCAGTTTTCATACAAATGAACGCATCTTTATTCAAACAAGCAGTCTTGACTCAGGGAGTGTCGGCTCTGTGGAGCGGGACAATGACTTTTAGGTGTTGACTGTTGATGTGCAAATAGCTGGAAAGCAAATCATGACCTCAGAGTTCATCTATGAGGTTTAATGTTGTTTACTTCTGCTGTAGGGACGTGGAAACACTCCGGCTTGTTTGTATTTCTTTAACCCCTTAACGCCGGTTGTCGCAAATTTGCAACGTACCGCTGAAGCCCAGATAATGCATGTATTCCCCCAATGCTGGTTCATGCATATTCAATACATACCTAGGAACCTTTTGCAAGCACTGGTTTCTCTTAGGACCAGTTTGAATGACATTTGTGGCATCAATAAAAAAATTTTTACCATTAAAGCCTGTTGCATTACACCTTTATATCTACTATATGTGCTATAGACAAATTAACAATCTCCACTTAGTTTAACATCAACTTAAAATCAAAAAATTATTGTTTTTATATAATTGTAAATAAATTCAGGCGTCAAGGGGTTATTATAACCAATAATAACAAAACAATAAAAATAAATAATAATAATAAAATACTACATTATATAATAATAATAATAATAATTATTATTATTATTATTAATAATTATAACAACAACAACAATAATAATGATAATAATAATAATAATTATTATTATTATTATTTGCAGAAAAATAAGCTAAAAAGTACTGTAACATTCAAAAAATAATTTTAGAAAATAAATAATTTACTTTTTAAAAATCCGATTTACAGTAAAACTCTGTGATTTTGTGGTCAGACAATATGAAAGAACAAATTACAATTAGTCAAAATACCTGTGTTTGATGTGGCCATTATTTACACTTTTGAACTGGATTTTATTTAATATTTTTTCTAAAATCAGATGGATTGTATATATTATCTGTAATTTAACAAAACAGGGATGGGTGCCAGAAAAAAATATGGTAAAATATACAAATACTAAGAGTAAATATCTATAAAAACAACAATATTGTGTAATAATAGAGTGTAATTTTACCATTAAAGCAAATGATCATGGATAAAATTACAGATTTTTAATGTTATATGTACAGTTTTTGGCTTTTTTCTTCTGTTGTGTAGTGATTTCACTAGTTATTACTATTTTTACAGTGTAGTGTGATGATGACAACCATCCACAGTGTAACTTGTAAACCTGTTTGATATTGTCGGGGCTGCTCTAGTGAACGTGTCAGTAGCTGAGGAGGTTGTAAACTGGACCAGTGAACCGACCCAGGACCAGGTTTCTGTTTAAACGGGGTTAAAATCAGCTTTGACTCGGTTTGTCCTCAGGTCTGTCTGTGGACATCAGCGAGGACGACCTGAAATACGCCCTGGAGGGAATCGAGGGGATGGGGCAGGTCAGCGTCGCCAGGAAGGGGAGCTGCAGACGGCCGAGGTGGAAGATCAAGTGGCTGACGAGGCCTGGAGACCAGCCTCCGTTGAAGGTCTGGACCCTCAGATTATTAACAGCCAGATTTAATGAGAAAAGCTCTGTTTGTATTAGAAATGCTCCTGAACATGGAGCCTGCAGGACTCATAATAGACGGTAGAGCAGCAGTCAGACTCATGTTTGTCTAATAATATATCATCTGTTTTTATCCGTTAATTGGCAGCCTAATTAATCCTTATTTTTATTCATTTTCCTGCTAAAAAACCAAAAGCATCAAATCTTTTAAGAGCTTGACAGAGTAGAAATAAACATTAAGATGCTGCTCATTTATTTTTTGCTCTGTTATTTCATATATATTCAGGAGAATCTTTTAATTATTATTATTTATTAATTGTTTTAACTTGTTTTTTATTCCTAATTTGGGGAAAGTCAAGTGTGCTTATATTTCTTCTACATCTGCTTTAATTGTTTGTCTTTATGCTGATTTTAAAAAACTAACAAATGGAATATAAAGCCTTTATTTTTTTAAATTTATACTCTATTCGATCAAATTAAATCAAATTATTTTTATAGAATGCTTTGAACAACCTTATAAATAAAGCGCAAAACATCAAGTTTAATGGTAAAATCAAAATTTAAAAAATAAAATAAATAGAATTAAAACCGAAAAATGCAAAAGAGGATGGAAACTTCTTGGATCAATTTTTTTTAAATTAAAAATTAAATAAATATGATTTTCCAGCACCATGAAATTATGCGCAAAACATCAAGTTTAATGGTAAAATCGAAAATTAAAAAAAATAAAATAAAATAGAATTAAAACCAAAAAATGCAAAAGAGGATGGAAACTTCTTGGATCAATTTTTTAAAAGTAAAAATTAAATAAATATGATTTTCCACCACCACGAAATTACGTGCAAAACATCGAGTTTAATGGTAAAATCAAAAATTAAAAAAATAAAATAAAATAGAATAAAAAACCACAGCAGGTAAAAGAGGATGGAAACTTGTTGGATCAATTTTTTAAAAGTAAAAATTAAATAAATATGATTTTCCGGCACCGCAAAATTATGCGCAAAACATCAAGTTTAATGGTAAAATCAAAATTTAAAAAATAAAATAAATAGAATTAAAACCGAAAAATGCAAAAGAGGATGGAAACTTCTTGGATCAATTTTTTTTAAATTAAAAATTAAATAAATATGATTTTCCAGCACCATGAAATTATGCGCAAAACATCAAGTTTAATGGTAAAATCGAAAATTAAAAAAAATAAAATAAAATAGAATTAAAACCAAAAAATGCAAAAGAGGATGGAAACTTCTTGGATCAATTTTTTAAAAGTAAAAATTAAATAAATATGATTTTCCACCACCACGAAATTACGTGCAAAACATCGAGTTTAATGGTAAAATCAAAAATTAAAAAAATAAAATAAAATAGAATAAAAAACCACAGCAGGTAAAAGAGGATGGAAACTTGTTGGATCAATTTTTTAAAAGTAAAAATTAAATAAATATGATTTTCCGGCACCGCAAAATTATGCGCAAAACATCAAGTTTAATGGTAAAATCAAAAATTAAAAAAAAAAAAAAAATAGAATTAAAAAACCACAGCAGGTAAAAGAGGATGGAAACTTGTTGGATCAATTTTTTAAAAATAAAAATTAAATAAATGTGATGTTTAAGACCGTTTAGAGCAGCCGAACGCCACTGAAAACGTGCATGTTTGGAGGTTTTTGGTTAAAAAATAAAAATAAAAAATCAATTGGGGAGGAACGTTTGATGTATTTAAATAAAAATGAACCTAAAAAAGCAACAAATAATAAATAAATAGAGAAAATAAATGATAGATGTTGAATAAATGGTTTAATTTTGCACCAGTATGAATGAACGCAGTAGTTGTAGTAGTTTTAGTGACACTGGTGTCTCCTGGTCTGATTTATTCCAGCGTCACTTTAACGTTTCGACTCTTTAATCATTTCCCTCCACAGATCAACTCCTCGGCGGTCGTTGGGCAGAACGTCGTCGTTTCGGCTCGCGAGGATCGAAAAGGAGGGCTGCTGATCCGAAGCCTGACCGGGGATTTCTTCCGCACCTGCGAAAGCAAACCTCAGGTAGAGCCGAGAGTCTGAGATCCTCCAGGACTCCAGGGTTTCAGGTTCCAGCCTCATCAGTGTTCGTCAGACGATCCTGCAGGGCCAGTTTCTATTCCTGTCTGAGTGGTTCTGTATTTTGCGCCTGCAGGCAGGATTTGATGTTGGCGCTGCTCACCGGCTCTTTGTTAAACCTGACATTTGATGGTTTTTCCAGCCCAGAATGCCTCTTTGCTGCGTCCCTGATGTTGTTCTGCTGTTCTCAGGTGGAGGTTTTCATCAACGGCCTTCCCTCCAAGTGTTCTGGGGACTGCAGCTTCGAATGGAAAGAGGAGAAAACTCCAGTTCTGACTGGAATCAGCCCGACTCAAGGTGTGGTAAAATATAAAATGTAAAATAAAATAATCTAAAAAATATATTGAGCATAAAACAAGTAAAAATCTGAGTTTGATTCAACAAGAAGCATTAGAAATAGAAATTTAAATCAAAATAAAAGCAGATCCTACTCATGGAGGATCCAGGAAACACTTTGTTGGGCTTCATGTTCATTTCTGTGGTCACCTTTAATTCAGTATTAGTCAGATCATTAATAATGTAAATTATTTAAGTTAATCTCCATAATTAATAACACTGCTAAATGTCAGACTTATTGTATGTAACAGTCGAGTAAAGCAGCATTTTAGATTATGTTTTTATATGTAAATTAAATGTTAAATAACCAAAAAAATAATAAAAACAAACAAATAAAAATCAATATAGACGAAAATATTTAGTCTCACTTAATTTTTAATGCAAATAACAACAAATATATGTAAAATAAGAATATTTCTGCAGATTTAAACACAGTAAAAAAAAGTGTAATTTTACATTCAAATAAAAAAATTAACACCGTTTTTAAAAATTCAGATTTTTAATGTTGACAATATTTACAATATGTACTAGAATTTGTCTGTAATTTAACAAAACAGGAAAAATCTGTTAAATAGCATTTAAAAATTATTTATCATTTTCACTCCTTTAATGTTTATAATTTTTCCTTCAAATAACGGCAAACGTCTGTAAAATAACAATATTTTTACAGATTTAAATACAGAAAAAAAATCAGTTTTGCTATCACACCGCATAAAAGAGCAAATTACTGTTTGTAAAAATACTGTAATTTAATGTGGACATGATGTGCAGTTTTTTGTGCAGTCAGAATCTAAATTATTACTTCTTTCTGTCATTTTTTAAGTATTAAAACAGGGAAAATTGTAAAAAATGAAAAAAAATAAAATAACCTGTTTAAAAAATTAAATCCTCAATATGCACAATTTTTCTTATTTAAATTTTAATATTTTCAAATTAAATACATGTTTGTGTATTTAAATATAATAAAAAATGTCTAATTTTACAGTCAAAGTTGGTAAAACAGCAAATTACTGTTTCTAAAGGGACAGATTTTTGATGTTGACATTATTTATGTTTTTGTCCTGGTTTGTTTACAGTTAAAATAGAGATAATGAGACATTTCCAGCTCATGAAATACAGATTTTTATTTAAAAATCAGTGAGAAATGTCAGCATTAGCAGCAGCGTTGATGTGTTTCACAGCAGACTGTTTAAAGACCTCATTAAAGCCTCTCCTCGCCCCTCCAGGCTCTGACGGTCTGGGGACCCTCCTGACCGTCACTGGAACCGGCTTCAGCAGCGAGAACGCCTCCATTACGGTGGGAAAGGCGAAGTGCCACGTGGAGCAGGTCACCGGTGAGTCTGGAGACGTGAGCGATGGTTTGTTGTTGAGGCTGTGAGCTGAGCCGGTCGTTGTGTTGCAGCTTCCTCTCAGGTTTGCCGACTGAGCGGCTCCAGCGCCGGGAGCCACCCGGTGTCCGTCAGCTTCCCCTCCCTGGGAGACTCGCGCCACGCCGGGGGAGACGTCCTGAGGTTCACCTACCAGCTCATCGTGTCCTCCTTCTCCCCGACGTCTGGAAGCATCGCAGGTAGAACATTAAAACATCTGGATCTGTGTGTTTTGTTTTTAAAATCACCACAGTTACATCATTTATCAGCCAGAAACCCTAAAAACGGAACGACTTGTTGCAGATGTTTCACTGGAAAACTTCAGCAAACCTAAGCTTAAAGTCATATTTCATTAAAATAACTTTATTCTATATGTTTTATTTAAAATCTTTGCCAAAACTAAATAATTTGCACCAGATTCTTTAATAAAAACATTTTCAAAAATTAGGCCGTGAGACTCCGCCGTGACCTTCGGTTGAACTGCAGGCAGTGTTTATACAGAGAAGAGAGGCAGTTCTGATAAAAATTAAAAATCTATGTAGTTTCTGGGTATTTTTTTGCTCCCGTCATATTTTTCCTCAGTATGAGTTAATTTTTTTCACTTTTCCTCGAATTAATCATGTGTGACGTCTGGTTCGATCTGGAAAGTCAACAAAATCTCAGCTTAAAGTCATGATATTTTCCTCAAAATCACTTTTTTCTACATGTCCAATTTAAAAATTCACTGAAAATTAAGCATTTGAGTTAAATTAATTCTGTAAAAAACTAAAAAAATCTGCATTTCCTGGCAACCAGTAACCAGTGACTGACTGAGATATGAGTAGCAGTCACAGGACAAAAATTCAGAGACTTTCTACTGGACCTCGGTTGAACTGCAGGCAGTGTTTATACTGAGAAGAGAGGAGGCAGTGCTGATAAAAATTAAAAATCTAAGTAGTTTCTAGGCATTTTTTTTTGGTCCTGTCATATTTTTCCTCACTGTGGGTTATTTTTTTTTACTTTTCCTAGAATTAATCATGCATGACGTCAGGAAAATGAACCAAATCTCAGCTTAAAATAATGATATTTTCCTCAAAAAAAAATTCTACATGTCCAGTTTAAAAATTCCCTGAAAATTAAGCATTTGCATTAAACTGATTCTGTAAAAAACTAAAAAAATCTGCATTTCTTGTGCAACCAGTAACCAGAGATTGACTGAGCTACCAGTAGCAGTCAGAGGACAAGAATTCATAGACTTTTTACTGGACCTCGGCTGAACTGCAGGCAGTGTTTACACAGAGCGGATAGAAGACTATGTTAACTTTTTATCTGTTTAATTAAACAAATCAGAAGAAAAAATAAACTCAAAAATTAGGTTTTTCAGCTGCGACTGACACCTATGTGATAAATATTCTTGGACTTCTCGGCTGAACTGCAGGCAGTGTTTATACAGAGCAAAGAGGAGGCAAATATGGACACAAAATAAAAATGTAAATAGTGAAAAATCCATAGCATGTAGAGCCAACATTTGTTTTTCCTGGTGTTAGCAAAACCTGTGGGCACGTGTAGAAGGTGCTGCACATGTTGATTCCAGCTTTTTTCAGTTTTTGTAACACAAATAATTCAAGAAATTCAACTTTTGTTTACTATTTTTGTAATGATTTATGACATTATAGCTGCGTCACACTGCATCAAAAGCCTTTTTAGGTTTTCTCTACTTGTAGTCATGGTTGTTCTGTTTCCATAGAGGTGATTGCAGTGAAAAATGGGCCAACAGTGAGGAAAAAAATGTGACAGGAGCAAAGAAACGCCCAAAAATCTCACATTAGTTGATGTATATCACTAAATTACAAGTAGCCTGGAGCCTGAAAACACATAAAGTTTGACAAATGCTGGCTCTAATTTAATTTAAATTGGTCTTATTTGTGTTTTTCCTCAGGAGGAACTCTGCTGACCGTGAGCGGCTTCGGCTTCAGCCAGAACTCCTCGGTTACCGTTGGCGGTGACGAGTGTTTGCTGGTTCGGTCCACTGATACCGAGCTGAGATGCAGAACACCAGCAGTGAGTGGACGGGCTTTACCTCTGAATGGATCACTGCTGCTTGATGCTTTGATAAAATACGTTTATTCATGTGTTATTTCAGGGAGCTGCAGGATCACAAACCGTCACAGTGTCGGTGGGAAACATGAGCCAGTCGGCCGGCGGCTCCTTCACCTTCGATAGTAACGTCACACCTCAGATCTCCAGCCTCAGTCCTCAAACCACCACCGTGACTGGTCAGTTCAGGGTTTTTATTATACCGAGACTCTATATGTGGCTTTTATGAAGTGTGTTCGTGCATCTAAGGCCATCCGTGAGGTCTGGATTATCTCCTTGTATTCATTTAAACGGAGAATCGGGTTTAATGGGTTTTGTCCCATAAAGGTTAATAGAAATCGAATCTGCCTGAATGCAGCAGATACAAGACATACAGTCTGTTTCCCTTTTGTTCAGGAACACAATGGAAGTTTATTCATTGTGTTTTAATGCCTCCACCAAAATAAACCACTAAGCTGCAAGAGAATTATTAGTGAATCATGAAAACAATGCTGCTGGAGGATTCAGAAGGCTTTTGTGTGTTTTATGATCGATATTCACGGAAGAGGAGGTTACTAAAAGTCAAAACAGGTAGGGACTAGAAAAGCCCTCAGAGAGCTCATACCTCCACCAAGGAGCGTCAGTCCACCCCCAACACAATCTCCTAATTCACATATTTTGTATAGAACGTTACAGATACAAATGTAATTACAGACAGTTCAAATGTCCTACCAACAATGTGGCCTTCACCCCATCCGACCTAATGAACAGGCGCGGCCTCTAGCGCGGCAGCTCCTAACAGCCTCCCAGCTTCTTAGACAACCGGAGATAAGAATGCCGGCCCAACTGTGTGTATGTCGCTCAGGAAGGAAAGAGAACTCCGTCACTGTCGCTGTCTGTCGCGTGGAGCCCCAAAATGTCATGTGGTCACAGGGGGTTACTCCAAAAACAAGAGTGCCCTCTGGTGGCTTTTAGAGTAAACCATATTTAATTGTCCACCTGGTTACACTTACATTAAAATAATTCCTGGATCCAGACGGTGATCCGGATCAGTCCCAATCATCATTTCTTCCTTGTCCCATTTCACACATTTCCTGAAAATTTCATCCAAATCCGTCCATGAGTTTTCAAGTTATTTTGAACACAAACAAACAAACAAACCAACCAACGCCGTCCATCACATAACCTCCTTGGCGGAGTTAATGATGCTACTAAAGCTGTGTGAGTTTCTGGTTGTACACAGATCATTAAAAAGCTACAGACAGGTGAAGTTGAACATAAGAACATACACACACAAAAAAAATAATTACACGAAATAATAGAATAAACAATGAACTGCTCGTCTCAATTCGTAGGTAATAATTCGTATGTATCATCCCATGTTTT
>JAMOIN010000074.1:0-14443 GCA_024666655.1 Dascyllus trimaculatus
TTTAACTTGAGGCACAATTAGGCGTTCAGTGGGCAGGCAAGCACACGAAAAGACATCCAAAAAAAAGCTTATTTGGAGATTATATACACTGCAAACTCATATTCTCACTTCAGGTTGATGACCTAATTTATCAACAAAAAAACACAGCATCATTAATTACACAGCTGCCATCTCCTCACAACATGTGGACTTTTAATTCACTAATCAGTGTCAATGCAGAAATGCAACTGACAAATGATATAACCACAAATAAGAAGCAGCCAAATTAAACCGAGTTATTTGTGGCGATGTCAAAATGTGTTTTATTTGTTGTGCTTCATACTGATGATGCTTGCTATATTTTTAGAAGTCATGAGTCCCAAAATGAGTTAAATGTCTCATTATATTGCAGTGCTCTGCCTTGAAAATGTATTTCTTTCTTTCTTTCTTTGCTCCCAATGTTGCTGTCATTCACTCGGATGAAGGTCTCTTATGTCAAGTCATGTGTTTGCACTTTTTGCCAACCTATTAGCTGTAAATAAAATTCTCCAAAACAACCAAACCATGAGTAGATTCTTTCTCTTTTTTTCCCCTTCCCCTCCTGAGCAATGCCCTTTTTGGCTGATTTTCCTGCACAGAAACCTTCTGCAGAGATAAATCAGCATAATAATACACTTGTACTACTCCCCTGTGCTGTAGAAAAGTACAGTTATGGTGCCTGCTCTCCATAAGTCACCACACACACATTAACATATGGTGACATGAAAGGTAAATAAAGACCTGCTGCTGCGCACCGTGCGATCGAATCACGACTGTTGACACTGTAACGGCCTGTGTGACTGGGTGTGGCACTGAGGTGAGTTCATCCATGCGTGCAAATATACATGTTTGCCCACCGTCAGATAGACACACACCTGCTTACACACACACAAACACACACACAACCACACACAGGCTGCAGCAGGGTGCAGCATAATATTTCCAGCACACATGATAACATTCTCAAATTAGCTTTTTGTGCAGAGATATAAAGGAAGTGATGAGATGTGACAAAAATACGCCTCTGTAATGCTGAGGAACGAGGAGAAAGAATTATTATCTTTCAAGCCAGTTAATTCTCACTTAACAGCTGAATTCCTCTCACTGCGGTGATCGAGACTCAACGATACAATGAGATGGAAAACTTGCAGTTATTAGAAAGAAAAAGATTTGTTCAAATGTGTCGTGCTGTGGTGCAAAACTTCGGCATTTGCTCAGACAGAAGGAAAGATATCTGTAGCAGCGAGTTGCCCCTTCCTGCCTGCTGGTGACTATCTCGTCTAAAACACAACACCAGTTACATAATTCATCCTTTAGAGGTTGTTGTAACCATGACTACTGAAAATGTGTGCTCCCACTTAAGGTTGTACTCACTACCATCATGTATTTTACACAGGGTTGCAGTAACTATGGTAACAGGAGCCTTCAAAAGAGGGCAGCGGAATCCAAGGAAGTTCCACAGAGAGGGGCATCTGTTGAAAATAGCAAAAAGAAGCCCATAGGGCAAAAAGGGACCAAACATTTAGAAAGCCTTTGAAACACACTCTTTGACTTCCTCATACCTACACTTCTCCAACCCCCTGTGACCCTGCGAAAACACCTCAGCACATACTGCCGTGTGTGTGTGAGAGCTCATGCTGAAAATGGCTGATTCACAAATGCCAAAAGGAAGTGCAGAACAACCTCTACCCTTGACGCTCGTAACAAAACAACAGGCAAAGACGGAAACGTACGGCTATGCAGTTGCCTTCTTTCCCCCCTGTTAATAAAACAGGCTGGATCATCAGATAGAAACAAGCTCTGGTCTTACACCACACTTTGCTTTTTAGGGAAATGCAAATGAACTACACACTCCTGTAATTCCTCCTGGAGGTCGAGGGCAACGTCCCCGGAGAACCACCACTTCGATCTGACGCAGTGGCACACAGAACCTGGCTTTTGACCTTGTGGCCTCAATCCGAGTTGAGAACCATCTTCTGTGTAATTGGACAAAGCAGGTCATTACATCCCAAAGGGCAATGCAGAGACATTGTATCTCCCTGCCGTGTCACATGTATTATCTGCTGGACTTTAGCATTGATTAAGAAAGACTGAATAAATGAAAGGAACTTGCTTCATTCATCCAGCTTTGATTAAGATATATTGTGGAAGTAATTACTGGAGAAGGGACTGGGTTGAAAAGAAAAAAGTTAGAAAATTCAAGCAGAATTCTGGCAGCAGTCTAAATGTGCTGGACTACACATTTAAATTTTAGTTTTCACACACATACTGCCCTCCTGTATCAAAGCTGCTCATAGCTCGGACCTTGGCAACTAATTGGAAGTGTGTTGTACATCTAAATGAAATCTGTTTACTTAGAGATGGCATTTATATTGCAGACAGTATAAAATGATCTATATCAAATGTTGATCAGGAGAACATTCAGCAGAATCTGTCACTACATAAATGTGCCTATGTGTGTTAAAAATGTCTTATGTGAAAGGAATAAATCAGATTTCATTCAGTTATTCAACAAGTAGCCTCTTGGCCTGTGCAATCAACAACCCTGTCTCTTAGGAATTATGTTTACACACGTTCATTTTTTAGCTCCAAATACATTCGTTTAATGGTCTCCTGCATTACATTTTTTTTGATAAATAAATCCATCAAACCCAGAATGTATGGGATTCAATTTGTGACACAATAAATAAACAAAACCTCCTAAGAAATAAACCAAGATAAATGAATTGAAAGTGAATAGAGATGAAGTGGAGGCAAAAAAATGACCTCTAAGGAAGAGCGTACAATAAAATTATAGAAAAGTAATAAATTTGATTATGATATTCTGGTTTGTCTTTCTCTAATTAGAATTTCTTTGCTGCATTTTTTTTTCCAGTTTAGCTGCTGATTTCTTCAGTTTCAATTCTGACACAAAGTTCTCATGTGGTTAGCTGTTAACATGCTGCATTCCCATTGGCCAGTTACCTTTGGAGGGACAGACCAATGGACCAGAAGCAAAATAAGTGGAACTGGCATTGTAATACAAGGTAAGACTCTTCTTAATTAGTTATTATGAGCAACAAATCACAATATTACTATGTTGGCCCCTGAACAAATTAAAATATTGTGGCACAATAATGTTGTGTTTCTTGATTGCCTTGGATTTAATCAGCTGCAGGCTGAATAAGATAATGTAATATTCATCTGAGGATAGGATTCATAATAATAATAATAATGATAATAGGAGTAATAGTAATAATAGTAGACAAGTTCATTTATTGATTGCCTTAGAGAAATTGCAGTGTTGCAGCAACAATTTGCACATAATAAAACACATAAAAAATATATACTAGACAAAAAAACACACAAAAAAGGGGATTTAAAATAAGACACAAAGTTGAGCGTTAAATATAAAATTAAATGTACAAAGTGACTTAAAACCAATGGGGATTTTGGCAAGTCTTATAGCTCTGGAACGCAAGGTCCCACAGACTCGTGCCTGGCACCGTTGGAAAGCTGATGGCCACAAATGGGGGGGTAGGTGCAATCCTCAAGTACGTGTGGTGCTTGGAATAGCTAACCCTAACCCTGATCCGCGCATTTCACTGGAAATCTCCCCCATTCAAACCAAAGAGGTTTTTGTGCAAATCTCATAGCTGTGGAACACAAGGTGCCACAGGCTCGTGCCTGGCACCGGTGGAAAGCTGGGGGCCACTAATGGGGGGGTAGGTGCAATCCTCAAGTACGTGTGGTGCTTGGAATAGCTAACCCTAACCCCGATCCTAGCATTTCACTGGAAATCTCCCCCATTGAAACCAATGGGGTTTTTGTGCAAGTCTCATAGATCTGGAATGCAAGGTTCCACAGGCTCGTGCCTGGCACCGTTGGAAAGCTGGTGGCCACAAATGGGGGGGTAGGTGCAATCCTCAAGTACGTGTGATGCTTGGAATGGCTAACCCTAACCCTCGACCTCGCAATTCACTGTAAATCTCCTGCATTAAAACCAATGGGGATTTTGTTCAAGTCTCATACATCTGGAATGCAAGGTGCCACAGGCTCGTGCCTGGCACCGTTGGAAAGCTGGTAGCCACAAATGGGGGGGTCGGTGCAATCGTCAAGTACGTGTGGTGCATGGAATGGCTAACCCTAACCCCGATCCTAGCATTTCAGTGGAAATCTCCCCCATTAAAACCAATGGGGATTTTGGCAAGTCTAGTAGCTCTGGAACGCAAGGTCCCACAGGCTCGTGCCTGGCACCGGTGGAAAGCTGGGGGCCACTAATGGGGGGGTAGGCGCAATCCTCAAGTGCGTGTGGTGCTTGGAATAGCTAACCCTAACCCCGATCCTAGCATTTCACTGGTATTCTCCCCCATTAAAACAAATGGGGATTTTTGCAAGTCTTGTAGCTCTGGAACGCAAGGTCCCACAGGCTCGTGCCTGGCACCGGTGGAAAGCTTGGGGCCACTAGGGGGGGGGTAGGCGCATTCCTCAAGTACGTGTGATGCTTGGAAATGCTAACCCTAACCCCGATCCTAGCATTTCACTGGAAATCTCCCCCATTGAAACCAATGGGGTTTTTGTGCAAGTCTCATAGCTCTGGAACGCAAGGTCCCACAGGCTCGTGCCTGGCACCGGTGGAAAGCTGGGGGCCACAAATGGGGGGGTAGGTGCAATTTTCAAGTGCGTGTGGTGCTTGGAATAGCTAACCCTAACCCCGATCCTAGCATTTCAGTGGAAATCTGCCCCATGGAAACCAATGGGGATTTTGTGCAAGTCTAGTAGTCCTGGAACACAAGGTGCCACAGGCTCGTGCCTGGCACCGTTGGAAAGCTGGTGGCCACAAATGGGGGGGTCGGTGCAATCCTCAAGTACGTGTGATGCTTGGAATGGCTAACCCTAACCCTCGACCTGGCAATTAACTGGAAATCTCCTGCATTAAAACCAATGGGGATTTTGTTCAAGTCTCATAGATCTGGAATGCAAGGTGCCACAGGCTCGTGCCTGGCACCGTTGGAAAGCTGGGGGCCACAAATGGGGGGGTAGGTGCAATCCTCAAGTACGTGTGGTGCTTGGAATAGCTAACCCTAACCCCGATCCTAGCATTTCACTGGAAATGTCCCCCATTGAAACCAATGGGGTTTTTGTGCAAGTCTAGTAGTCCTGGAACACAAGGTGCCACAGGCTCGTGCCTGGCACCGTTGGAAAGCTGGTGGCCACAAATGGGGGGGTCGGTGCAATCCTCAAGTACGTGTGGTGCTTGGAATGGCTAACCCTAACCCCGATCCTAGCATTTCACTGGAAATCTCCCCCATTGAAACCAATGGGGTTTTTGTGCAAGTCTCATAGCTCTGGAACGCAAGGTCCCACAGGCTCGTGCCTGGCACCGGTGGAAAGCTGGGGGCCACTAATGGCGGGGTAGGTGCAATTTTCAAGTGCGTGTGATGCTTGGAATAGCTAACCCTAACCCCGATCCTAGCATTTCAATGGAAATCTCCCCCATTGAAATCAATGGGGTTTTTGTGCAGGTCTATTAGTCCTGGAACACAAGGTCCCACAGGCTCGTGCCTGGCACCGTTGGAAAGCTGGTGGCCACAAATGGGGGGGTAGGTGCAATCCTCAAGTACGTGTGATGCTTGGAAGGGCTAACCCTAACCCTCGACCTCGCAATTAACTGGAAATCTCCTGCATTAAAACCAATGGGGATTTTGTTCAAGTCTCATAGATCTGGAATGCAAGGTCCCACAGGCTCGTGCCTGGCACCGGTGGAAAGCTGGGGGCCACAAATGGGGGGGTAGGTGCAATCCTCAAGTACATGTGGTGCTTGGAATAGCTAACCCTAACCCTCGACCTCGCAATTAACTGTAAATCTGTATTAAAACCAATGGGGATTTTGTTCAATTCTCATAGATCTGGAATGCAAGGTGCCACAGGCTCGTGCCTGGCACCGTTGGAAGGCTGGGGGCCACAAATGGGGGGGTAGGTGCAATCCTCAAGGACGTGTGATGCTTGGAATAGCTAACCCTAACCCCGATCCTAGCATTTCAGTGGAAATCTCCCCCATTAAAACCAATGGGGTATTTAGCAAGTCTTATAGCTCTGGAACGCAAGGTCCCACAGGCTCGTGCCTGGCACCGGTGGAAAGCTGGGGGCCACTAATGGGGGGGTAGGTGCAATCCTCAAGGACGTGTGATGCTTGGAATAACTAACCCTAACCCCGATCCTAGCATTTCAGTGGAAATCTCCCCCATTGAAACCAATGGGGATTTTGTGCAAGTCTAGTAGTCCTGGAACACAAGGTGCCACAGGCTCGTGCCTGGCACCGTTGGAAAGCTGGTGGCCACAAATGGGGGGGTCGGTGCAATCCTCAAGTACGTGTGGTGCTTGGAATGGCTAACCCTAACCCCGATCCTAGCATTTGACTGGAAATCTCCCCCATTAAAACCAATGGGGTTTCTGGCAAGTCTTATAGCTCTGGAACGCAAGGTCCCACAGGCTCGTGCCTGGCACCGTTGGAAAGCTGGTGGCCAATAATGGGGGGGTCGGTGCAATCCTCAAGTACGTGTGGTGCTTGGAATGGCTAACCCTAACCCCGATCCTAGCATATGACTGGAAATCTCCCCCATTAAAACCAATGGGGTTTCGGGCAAGTCTTATAGCTCTGGAACGCAAGGTCCCACAGGCTCGTGCCTGGCACCGTTGGAAAGCTGGTGGCCAATAATGGGGGGGTCGGTGCAATCCTCAAGTACTTGTGGTGCTTGGAATAGCTAACCCTAACCCCGATCCTAGCATTTCAGTGGAAATCTCCCCCATTAAAACCAATGGGGTTTTTGGCAAGTCTTATATATCTGGAACGCAAGGTCCCACAGGCTCGTGCCTGGCACTGTTGGAAAGCTGGTGGCCACAAATGGGGGGGTAGGTGCAATCCTCAAGTACGTGTGATGCTTGGAATGGCTAACCCTAACCCTCGACCTGGCAATTAACTGGAAATCTCCTGCATTAAAACCAATGGGGATTTTGTTCAAGTCTCATAGATCTGGAATGCAAGGTGCCACAGGCTCGTGCCTGGCACCAGTGGAAAGCTGGGGGCCACAAATGGGGGGGTAGGTGCAATCCTCAAGTACATGTGGTGCTTGGAATAGCTAACCCTAACCCCGATCCTAGCATTTCAGTGGAAATCTCCCCCATTGAAACCAATGGGGATTTTGTGCAAGTCTAGTAGTCCTGGAACACAAGGTGCCACCAGCTAATGTCTGGCACCGTTGGAAAGCTGGTGGTCACAAATGGGGGGGTAGGTGCAATCCTCAAGTACGTGTGATGCTTGGAATAGCTAACCCTAACCCTCGACCTCGCAATTCACTGTAAATCTCCTGCATTAAAACCAATGGGGATTTTGTGCAAGTCTCATAGCTCTGGAACGCCTGGTCCCACAGGCTCGTGCCTGGCACCGGTGGAAAGCTGGGGGCCACTAATGGGGGGGTAGGTTCAATTTTCAAGTGCGTGTGGTGCTTGGAATAGCTAACCCTAACCCCGATCCTAGCATTTCAATGGAAATCTCCCCCATTGAAACCAGTGGGGTTTTTGTGCAGGTCTAGTAGTCCTGGAACACAAGGTCCCACAGGCTCGTGCCTGGCACCGGTGAAAAGCTGGGGGCCACAAATGGGGGGGTAGGTGCAATCTTCAAGTACGTGTGGTGCTTGGAATAGCTAACCCTAACCCCGATCCTAGCATTTCACTGGAAATCTCCCCCTTGAAACCAATGGGGTTTTTGTGCAAGTCTCATAGCTCTGGAACACAAGGTGCCACAGGCTAATTTCTGGCACCGTTGGAAAGCTGGTGGCCACAAATGGGGGGGTAGGTGCAATCCTCAAGTATGTGTGGTGCTTGGAATGGCTAACCCTAACCCCGATCCAAGCATTTCACTGGAAATCTCCCCCATTAAAACCAATGGGGATTTTGTTCAAGTCTCATAGATCTGGAATGCAAGGTGCCACAGGCTCGTGCCTGGCACCGTTGGAAAGCTGGGGGCCACAAATGGGGGGGTAGGTGCAATCCTGAAGTAAGTGTGATGCTTGGAATGGCTATCCCTAACCCTCGACCTCGCAATTAACTGGAAATCTCCTGCATTAAAACCAATGGGGATTTTGTTCAAGTCTCATAGATCTGGAATGCAAGGTCCCACAGGCTCGTGCCTGGCACCAGTGGAAAGCTGGGGGCCACAAATGGGGGGGTAAATGCAATCCTCAAGTACATGTGGTGCTTGGAATAGCTAACCCTAACCCTCGACCTCGCAATTAACTGTAAATCTGTATTAAAACCAATGGGGATTTTGTTCAAGTCTCATAGATCTGGAATGCAAGGTGCCACAGGCTCGTGCCTGGCACCGTTGGAAAGCTGGGGGCCACAAATGGGGGGGTAAGTGCAATCCTCAAGTACGTGTGGTGCTTGGAATAGCTAACCCTAACCCCGATCCTAGCATTTCACTGGAAATGTCCCCCATTGAAACCAATGGGGTTTTTGTGCAAGTCTAGTAGTCCTGGAACACAAGGTGCCAAAGGCTCGTGCCTGGCACCGTTGGAAAGCTGGGGGCCACAAATGGGGCGGTAGGTGCAATCCTCAAGTACGTGTGGTGCTTGGAATAGCTAACCCTAACCCCGATCCTAGCATTTCACTGGAAATCTCCCCCATTGAAACCAATGGGGTTTTTGTGCAAGTCTCATAGCTCTGGAACAAAAGGTGCCACAGGCGAATTTCTGGCACCGTTGGAAAGCTGGTGGCCACAAATGGGGGGGTAGGTGCAATCCTCAAGTACTTGTGGTGCTTGGAATAGCTAACCCTAACCCCGATCCTAGCATTTCACTGGAAATCTCCCCAATTGAAACCAATGGGGTTTTTGTGCAAGTCTCATAGATCTGGAATGCAAGGTTCCACAGGCTCGTGCCTGGCACCGTTGGAAAGGTGGTGGCCACAAATGGGGGGGTAGGTGCAATCCTCAAGTACGTGTGGTGCTTGGAATGGCTAACCCTAAACCCGATTATAGCATTTCACTGGAATACTCCCCCATTCAAACCAATGGGGTTAAGTTGTGCAAATCTCATAGATCTGGAATGCAAGGTCTATTAGCTCGTGCCTGGCACCGTTGGAAAGCTGAAATACAAATGGGGGTTTGTGCAATCCCTGCCACGTGTGGTGCTTGGAATACTAACCCGAACCTCCGATCCTAGCATTTCAGTAAATCTCCCCATTGAAACTAGTGGGGTTTTTGGCAAGTCTTATAGCTCTGAACGCAAGGTCCCATGTACTCGTGCCTGGCACCGTTGGAAAGCTGGTGGCCACAAATGGGGGGGTCGGTGCAATCCTCAAGTACGTGTGGTGCTTGGAATGGCTAACCCGAACCCCGATCCTAGCATTTCAGTGGAAATCTCCCCCATTGAAACCAGTGGGGTTTTTGGCAAGTCTTGTAGCTCTGGAACGCAAGGTCCCACAGACTCGTGCCTGGCACCGGTGGAAAGCTGGGGGCCACTAATGGGGGGGTAGGTGCAATCCTCAAGGACGTGTGGTGCTTGGAATGGCTAACCCTAACCCCGATCCTAGCATTTCAGTGGAAATCTCCCCCATTAAAACCAATGGGGATTTTGGCAAGTCTTATAGCTCTGGAACGCAAGGTCTCACAGGCTCGTGCCTGGCACCGGTGGAAAGCTGGGGGCCACTAATGGGGGGGTAGGTGCAATTTTCAAGTGCGTGTGGTGCTTGGAATAGCTAACCCTAACCCCGATCCTAGCATTTCACTGGAAATCTCCCCCATTGAAACGAATGGGGTTTTTGTGCAGGTCTATTAGTCCTGGAACACAAGGTGCCACAGGCTAATGTCTGGCACCGGTGGAAAGCTGGGGGCCACTAATGGGGGGGTAGGTGCAATCCTCAAGTGCGTGTGGTGCTTGGAATAGCTAACCCTAACCCCGATCCTAGCATTTCACTGGAAATGTCGCCCATTGAAACCAATGGGGTTTTTGTGCAAGTCTAGTAGTCCTGGAACACAAGGTGCCACAGGCTCGTGCCTGGCACCGTTGGAAAGCTGGTGGCCACAAATGGGGGGGTAGGTGCAATCCTCAAGTACGTGTGGTGCTTGGAATAGCTAACCCTAACCCCGATCCTAGCATTTCACTGGAAATCTCCCCCATTGAAACCAATGGGGTTTTTGTGCAAGTCTCATAGCTCTGGAACAAAAGGTGCCACAGGCTAATATCTGGCATCGTTGGAAAGCTGGTGGCCACAAATGGGGGGGTAGGTGCAATCCTCAAGTACTTGTGGTGCTTGGAATAGCTAACCCTAACCCCGATCCTAGCATTTCACTGGAAATCTCCCCCATTGAAACCAATGGGGTTTTTGTGCAAGTCTCATAGCTCTGGAACACAAGGTGCCACAGGCTCGTGCCTGGCACCGGTGGAAAGCTGGGGGCCACTAATGGGGGGGTAGGTGCAATCCTCAAGTACGTGTGGTGCTTGGAATAGCTAACCCTAACCCCGATCCTAGCATTTCACTGGAAATCTCCCGCATTGAAACGAATGGGGTTTTTCTGCAGGTCTGCTAGTCCTGGAACACAAGGTGCCACAGGCTAATGTCTGGCACCGGTGGAAAGCTGGGGGCCACTAATGGGGGGGTAGGTGCAATTTTCAAGTGCGTGTGGTGCTTGGAATAGCTAACCCTAACCCCGATCCTAGCATTTCACTGGAAATGTCCCCCATTGAAACCAATGGGGTTTCTGTGCAAGTCTAGTAGTCCTGGAACACAAGGTGCCACAGGCTCGTGCCTGGCCCCGTGGGAAAGCTGGGGGCCACAAATGGGGGGGTAGGTGCAATCCTCAAGTACGTGTGGTGCTTGGAATAGCTAACCCTAACCCCGATCCTAGCATTTCACTGGAAATCTCCCCCATTGAAACCAATGGGGTTTTTGTGCAAGTCTCATAGATCCGGAATGCAAGGCTCCACAGGCTCGTGCCTGGCACCGTTGGAAAGCTGGTGGCCACAAATCGGGGGGTCGGTGCAATCCTCAAGTACGTGTGGTGCTTGGAATAGCTAACCCTAACCCCGATCCTAGCATTTCAGTGGAAATCTCCCCCATTAAAACCAATGGGGTTTTTGGCAAGTCTTATAGCTCTGGAACGCAAGGTCCCACAGGCTCGTGCCTGGCACTGTTGGAAAGGTGGTGGCCACAAATGGGGGGGTAGGTGCAATCCTCAAGTACGTGTGATGCTTGGAATGGCTAACCCTAACCCTCGACCTGGCAATTAACTGGAAATCTCCTGCATTAAAACCAATGGGGATTTTGTTCAAGTCTCATACATCTGGAATGCAAGGTCCCACAGGCTCGTGCCTGGCACCGGTGGAAAGCTGGGGGCCACAAATGGGGGGGTAGGTGCAATCCTCAAGTACATGTGGTGCTTGGAATAGCTAACCCTAACCCTCGACCTCGCAATTAACTGTAAATCTGTATTAAAACCAATGGGGATTTTGTTCAAGTCTCATAGATCTGGAATGCAAGGTGCGACAGGCTCGTGCCTGGCACCGTAGGAAAGCTGGGGGCCACAAATGGGGGGGTAGGTGCAATCCTCAAGGACGTGTGATGCTTGGAATAGCTAACCCTAACCCCGATCCTAGCATTTCAGGGGAAATCTCCCCCATTAAAACCAATGGGGTATTTAGCAAGTCTTATAGCTCTGGAACGCAAGGTCCCACAGGCTCGTGCCTGGCACCGGTGGAAAGCTGGGGGCCACTAATGGGGGGGTAGGTGCAATCCTCAAGGACGTGTGATGCTTGGAATAGCTAACCCTAACCCCGATCCTAGCATTTCAGTGGAAATCTCCCCCATTGAAACCAATGGGGATTTTGTGCAAGTCTAGTAGTCCTGGAACACAAGGTGCCACAGGCTCGTGCCTGGCACCGTTGGAAAGCTGGTGGCAACAAATGGGGGGTAGGTGCAATCCTCAAGTACGTGTGATGCTTGGAATGGCTAACCCTAACCCTCGACCTCGCTATTCACTGTAAATCTCCTGCATTAAAACCAATGGGGATTTTGTTCAAGTCTCATACATCTGGAATGCAAGGTCCCACAGGCTCGTGCCTGGCACCGGTGGAAAGCTGGGGGCCACAAATGGGGGGGTAGGCGCAATCCTCAAGTACGTGTGGTGCTTGGAATAGCTAGCCCTAACCCCGATCCTAGCATTTCACTGGAAATCTCCCCCATTGAAACGAATGGGGTTTTTGTGCAAGTCTAGTAGTCCTGGAACACAAGGTGCCACAGGCTCGTGCCTGGCACCGTTGGAAAGCTGGTGGCCACAAATGGGGGGGTCGGTGCAATCCTCAAGTACGTGTGGTGCTTGGAATGGCTAACCCTAACCCCGATCCTAGCATTTCAATGGAAATCTCCCTCATTGAAATCAATGGGGTTTTTGTGCAGGTCTATTAGTCCTGGAACACAAGGTCCCACAGGCTCATGCCTGGCACCGTTGGAAAGCTGGTGGCCACAAATGGGGGGGTAGGTGCAATCCTCAAGTACGTGTGATGCTTGGAATGGCTAACCCTAACCCTCGACCTGGCAATTAACTGGAAATCTCCTGCATTAAAACCAATGGGGATTTTGTTCAAGTCTCATACATCTGGAATGCAAGGTCCAACAGGCTCGTGCCTGGCACCGGTGGAAAGCTGGTGGCCACAAATGGGGGGGTAGGTGCAATCCTCAAGTACATGTGGTGCTTGGAATAGCTAACCCTAACCCTCGACCTCGCAATTAACTGTAAATCTGTATTAAAACCAATGGGGATTTTGTTCAAGTCTCATAGATCTGGAATGCAAGGTGCCACAGGCTCGTGCCTGGCACCGTTGGAAAGCTGGGGGCCACAAATGGGGGGGTAGGTGCAATCCTCAAGTACATGTGGTGCTTGGAATAGCTAACCCTAACCCCGATCCGAGCATTTCACTGGAAATGTCCCCAATTGAAACCAATGGGGTCTTTGTGCAAGTCTAGTAGTTCTGGAACACAAGCTGCCACAGGCTCGTGCCTGGCACCGGTGGAAAGCTGGGGGCCACAAATGGGGGGGTAGGTGCAATCCTCAAGTACATGTGGTGCTTGGAATAGCTAACCCTAACCCTCGACCTCGCAATGAACTGTAAATCTGTATTAAAACCAATGGGGATTTTGCTCAAGTCTCATAGATCTGGAATGCAAGGTGCCACAGGCTCGTGCCTGGCACCGTTGGAAAGCTGGGGGCCACAAATGGGGTGGTAGGTGCAATCCTCAAGTACGTGTGGTGCTTGGAATGGCTAACCCTAACCCCGATCCTAGCATTTGACTGGAAATCTCCCCCATTAAAACCAATGGGGTTTCTGGCAAGTCTTATAGCTCTGGAACGCAAGGTCCCACAGGCTCGTGCCTGGCACCGTTGGAAAGCTGGTGGCCAATAATGGGGGGGTCGGTGCAATCCTCAAGTACGTGTGGTGCTTGGAATGGCTAACCCTAACCCCGATCCTAGC
This sequence comes from Dascyllus trimaculatus, assembly GCA_024666655.1. Lineage (NCBI taxonomy): Eukaryota > Metazoa > Chordata > Actinopteri > Pomacentridae > Dascyllus > Dascyllus trimaculatus. The sequence goes on from JAMOIN010000074.1 coordinate 13,524, forward strand.
ATTTGACTGGAAATCTCCCCCATTAAAACCAATGGGGTTTTTGTGCAAGTCTAATAGCTCTGGAACGCAAGGTCCCACAGGCTCGTGCCTGGCACCGGTGGAAAGCTGGGGGCCACTAATGGGGGGGTAGGTGCAATTTTCAAGTGCGTGTGGTGCTTGGAATAGCTAACCCTAACCCCGATCCTAGCATTTCAATGGAAATCTCCCCCATTGAAATCAATGGGGTTTTTGTGCAGGTCTATTAGTCCTGGAACACAAGGTCCCACAGGCTCGTGCCTGGCACCGTTGGAAAGCTGGTGGCCACAAATGGGGGGGTAGGTGCAATCCTCAAGTACGTGTGATGCTTGGAATGGCTAACCCTAACCCTCGACCTGGCAATTAACTGGAAATCTCCTGCATTAAAACCAATGGGGATTTTGTTCAAGTCTCATAGATCTGGAATGCAAGGTCCCACAGGCTCGTGCCTGGCACCGGTGGAAAGCTGGGGGCCACAGATGGGGGGGTAGGTGCAATCCTCAAGTACATGTGGTGCTTGGAATAGCTAACCCTAACCCTCGACCTCGCAATTAACTGTAAATCTGTATTAAAACCAATGGGGATTTTGTTCAAGTCTCATAGATCTGGAATGCAAGGTGCCACAGGCTCGTGCCTGGCACCGTTGGAAAGCTGGGGGCCACAAATGGGGGGGTAGGTGCAATCCTCAAGTACGTGTGGTGCTTGGAATAGCTAACCCTAACCCCGATCCTAGCATTTCACTGGAAATGTCCCCCATTGAAACCAATGGGGTTTTTGTGCAAGTCTAGTAGTTCTGGAACACAAGGTGCCACAGGCTCGTGCCTGGCACCGTTGGAAAGCTGGTGGCCACAAATGGGGGGGTCGGTGCAATCCTCAAGTACGTGTGGTGCTTGGAATAGCTAACC
>JAMOIN010001958.1:0-14406 GCA_024666655.1 Dascyllus trimaculatus
GAATCAGCAGAGACCATTAGACTAGATGTTGAGGAGCAGAGCAGAAAAGAGCTTAGAGAGGCAAAGAAACAGAATTACCTTCAGGTAAAAGACAGAATCCTCAAGGCTTGAAGGGAAGAAGGAAACGTCGCAAGGGTGAAGGAAAATAACCTGCCAGGGTGGACATGGAGCCCGATTGTTGTGTGTTGTTATTGAGGGAACGCTCAGGAAAAGTTGGCAAAAGCTTCTACACTTGATCCAATAATAAGTGAGGCAGTTTTCAGTGTTAAATTAGAGTGTGTTTTGACAGATCGGTGGGGCGATGTTTACGAGCTGCCAGAAACTGCAGCAATTCAAGGACGACAGCAAAAACAATTTAAGCCTCATCATTCTGCTGTTAAATATTCAGAGGAGCTGCCAGGGGTGATCATAAATACCGTCCCCATTATATATAGAACCGTGGCTAGTTTAGCTAATATCCCGTCATTACAGGGGAAATCCAGCTTCCTCTTCGGGGTGGGGGGGTGGGGAAGCAACTGGCTGGAGGACTAATGCCGCTGTTTGCAGTGTACAGCAAATATTCTTGTGGTGAGACATGAGAGCAAAAGCAAAAACAAGCTGAGCACCAATCTTGTCATTAGTTTCGTGCTTTTGCCGGATTTACAGGATGCATCTGAGGACACGCTGCGGTTGGATCTCTGGTGTTTGTTCTTTTTGTCTGTAAAAACTCAGATTTCATCCAACCCTCAAACATACATGAGAGGGACATATTATTAAATTCAATGCAGTTCAGTGCACCACAAGCACAAACTTTAACCTCTACAATACAGTAAAATCATCACCTTTCTGACAGCATCAACAAACACTCAAAAACATGTTAAACCTTCGTAAAAGCAGTCTTTATAGGAAGCTGTTCTGCTGGATTGCATTCAGCTTCTCAGGTGTACCTAATACAGCAGCTGGCCAGTCTACAAATACCATTTAACTGGTGTTGTCCTTTAACTTTCTGCTTCTAGACTCACTCTGCCCCCTTGTGGTTGCCTTTGTTGCTCTTAAGATAGCAAAGCGTCTAATGGTAAACTGCAAACAATGTCCAGTCTCTCTTTTAACTCTGAGTTAAAAGTCAGACTGGAGTCGTTCTGTTTTAATGCAAGCAGTTTTCACTTCACTTCTTGAGGTAACACCCAGTGATGTGCAATAACTACGCCTTTGTGCAATAACACAAATAGAACGTTACTATTTGTATTACTAGACTGCAATGTAAGCAATTTCCTCTCAGGGATCAATGAAGTATTTCTGATTCTGAATTACTGAGTTAACTGAGACTCTCAGTGAGCTAATGTCAGTGGGTTTTCAGCTTTCTCAGAACACACTAATGCATAAATGAAATACAATGTTTGATAAACAAGCTGGTGAATGAAAGAAGGCACTATTTTTAATGTGTTGTTGCCCTCAAAAAACAGCTTTTTGCACATTTATTGACATATTGAAAGGTTTTTTTATGATTAAATTGAAATGATATGTGGAAATGTGTGGACTGGGTTCATATGTAAACTAAAAATACATTTCCTAAATTTGAATATTTTTCCTTTTCTGTACCAATACGATTACTCCTGAGTTATTATTGACATGTGTTATCAACTGCATCCTACAAAGTGTGTCGCAATATACAGTACTGCTACTAATGATAACCATTATATTTTAAAAACAGAAGATTGATATCACGTTACTGATACAAATATGATAATATTATCAATAATCCAGCACCAATAAGCATCTGGTTGACGCTCTAACATGGAAACAACGTACAGAACACTTAGAGCAGGGGTGTCAGCCTCCGGTCCTCGAGGGCCGCTATCCTGCATGTTTTAGATGTTTCCCTCTTCCAACACACCTGATTCAAATGATCAGGATCGTTATCAGGCTTCTACAGAGCTTGATGATGAGCTGATCATTTGAATCAGGTGTGTCGGAGGAGGGAAACATCTAAAACATGCTGGATAGCAGCCCTCGAGGACCGGAGTTTGACACCCCTGACTTAGAGTCTCTATCAACCTCCCTAAACTCTTATTTTGAAATTAATTTGCCAACGAAGAGATAAAAAGCACAATAAACAAAGTTAAAGATGAACTTACTGATAGATATTTATATGTCTTGATAATATTGTTATTATGACATGTCTTGTGTTGATAATCATGTAGTGACAGCCTTACATCTTTAATAAACCTTAACCTTAGGGTTAATAACTTTAATTAGTATGTTCATGATCAATTAATCTTCCAGTTACTTTCTCAATCATTATTTGATTTGTAGTAATAGTAGTTTCTTTTAACCAACAGACATTCAGTTTACTATTGTATAAGACTGCATAAGACTGCAAAAAGCAGCACATCTAAAGTATAAATGAGAAACTGTTCTGTATATTTAGTTAGAAAAAATGGCTTAAATGAGTAATCAGTTATCAAGTCTTCAATATCTGCTGTTTAAAATGGCAAAAAAGGGTTAGTGAGACATTTGTTCTTCTCTTTTCTAACCATTAAAATGTGGATTTGTCTCTGCAGCATCCTCAGATCCAGAAAGAGTCTCAGTACATCAAGTACCTGTGCTGCGATGACGCTTGGAGCATGAACCTTTGGGTGACCGGGATACGGATCGCAAAGGTAAATTCTGCTTTTAATAATAAAACACAACCTCTGCTAAACCTGAGGATGTGAAAACAAGCTCTGTGGTGTGTTTCCTGCACTTCCAGTACGGCGTGTCGCTGTATGAAAACTTTAAAACAGCAGAGAAGAAGGCTGCGTTGAGCACCGTGTGGACGAACCGCAGCACTCCATCGAGCTCCAGTCCATCAACACCTTCACCCACCATCAAAGGTAGCACGACACGCAAACTCCCCTTTACTGAGTGCTGCACTGATCTGAAGCAACGCAGATGTGGTCATGTTAGTACAGAAAGTTCACTCGGATGTTTTTCTTCTTCTTCTTCTAGCCAAATCACCGAGCCAGGCCAACGGTCATGCTCCCAAACCCCAACCAGGGCCTGTTTCTCAGGTAAGCAACTCCTCATTAGAGCTGCAGATAAGATTATTTGACTGCTTCGTCTATAAATGGCTCATTTTGGACGACATGCTATACTATGACGTTTTTAACTCATTTTAGACGACATGCTATACTATGACGTTTTTTATGCCATTTTTGACGACATGCTATACTATGACGTTTCTGACTCATTTTGGACGACATAATGAGTCAAAATGTATACTATGACATTTATGACTCATTTTGGACGACATACGATACTATGACGTTTTGGACTCATTTTGGACGACATACTATACTATGACGTTTTTGATTGATTTTTGACGACATACTATATGATGACGTTTTTGACTCATTTGGGACGACATACTAAACTATGACGTTTTTGACTCATTTTGGTCGAAATGCTATACTATTAAGTTTTTGACTCATTTTGGACGACATGCTTTACTATGACGTTTTTTATGCCATTTTTAACAACATACTATATTATGACATTTTTGATTCATTTTGGACGACATGCTATACTATGATGTTTTGATGCCATTTTTGACAACATACTATACTATGACATTTTTTATGCCATTTTTGACGACATAATATATGATGACGTTTTTGACTCATTTTGGACGACATGCAATACTATGATGTTTTTGACTCATTTTGGACGACATACGACATACGACTATGACATTTTTTATGCCATTTTTGACGACATACTATACTATGACGTTTTTGACTCATTTTGGACGACATACTGTATTATGACGTTTTTTATGCCATTTTTGACGGCATACTATACTATGACGTTTTTGACTCATTTTGGACGACATGCTATACTATGACGTTTTTTATGCCATTTTTGACGGCATACTATACTATGACTTTTTTGACTCATTTTGGACGACATGCTGTACTATGACGTTTTTGATTGATTTTTGACGACATACTATACTATGACGTTTTTGATTGATTTTTGACGACATACTATACTATGACGTTTTTGATTGATTTTGGACGACATGCTGTACTATGATGTTTTTGACTCATTTTGGACGACATACTATACTATGACGTTTTTGACTCATTCTTGACGACATGCTATACTATGACAATTATGACTCATTTTGGACGACATGCTATACTATGACGTTTTTATGCCATTTTTGACAACATACTATACTATGACATTTTTTATGCCATTTTTGACGACATAATATACGATGACGTTTTTGACTCATTTTGGACGACATGCAATACTATGATGTTTTTGACTCATTTTGGACGACATACTGTACTATGACGTTTTTTATGCCATTTTTGACGGCATACTATACTATGACGTTTTTGACTCATTTTGGACGACATGCTATACTATGACGTTTTTTATGCCATTTTTGACGGCATACTATACTATGACGTTTTTGACTCATTTTGGAAGACATGCTGTACTATGACGTTTTTGATTGATTTTTGACGACATACTATACTACGACGTTTTTGATTGATTTTTGACGACATGCTATACTATGACGTTTTTGATTGATTTTGGACGACATGCTGTACTATGATGTTTTTGACTCATTTTGGACGACATGCTATACTATGACGTTTTTGACTCATTCTTGACGACATGCTATACTATGACGATTATGACTCATTTTGGACGACATGCTATACTATGACGTTTATGACTCATTTTGGACGACATGCTATACTATGACGTTTTTATGCCATTTTTGACAACATACTATACTATGACATTTTTTATGCCATTTTTGACGACATAATATACGATGACGTTTTTGACTCATTTTGGACGACATGCAATACTATGATGTTTTTGACTCATTTTGGACGACATACTGTACTATGACATTTTTTATGCCATTTTTGACGACATACTATACTATGACGTTTTTGACTCATTTTGGACGACATACTGTACTATGACGTTTTTTATGCCATTTTTGACGGCATACTATACTATGACGTTTTTGACTCATTTTGGACGACATGCTGTACTATGACGTTTTTTATGCCATTTTTGACGGCATACTATACTATGACGTTTTTGACTCATTTTGGACGACATGCTGTACTATGACGTTTTTGATTGATTTTTGACGACATACTATACTATGACGTTTTTGATTGATTTTTGACGACATACTATACTATGACGTTTTTGATTGATTTTGGACGACATGCTGTACTATGATGTTTTTGACTCATTTTTGACGACATACTATACTATGACGTTTTTGACTCATTCTTGACGACATTCTATACTATGACGATTATGACTCATTTTGGACGACATGCTATACTATGACGTTTTTATGCCATTTTTGACAACATACTATACTATGACATTTTTTATGCCATTTTTAACGACATACTATACGATGACGTTTTTGACTCATTTTTGGACGACATGCTATACTATGATGTTTTTGACTCATTTTGGACGACATACTGTACTATGACATTTTTTATGCCATTTTTGACGACATACTATACTATGACGTTTTTGACTCATTTTGGACGACATACTGTACTATGACATTTTTTATGCCATTTTTGACGACATACTATACGATGATGTTTTTGACTCATTTTGGACGACATGCTATACTATGATGTTTTTGACTCATTTTGGACAACATACTGTCCTATGACATTTTTTATGCCATTTTGGACAACATACCATACTATGACGTTTATGAATCATTTTGGACGACATGCTATACTATGACGTTTTTGACTCATTTGGGATGACATACTATACTATGACGTTTTTGATTGATTTTTGACGACATGCTATACTATGACGTTTTTGACTCATTTGGGACGACATACTAAACTATGATGTTTTTGACTCATTTTGGTCGAAATGCTATACTATTAAGTTTTTGACGCATTTTGGACGACATGCTTTACTATGACGTTTTTGACTCATTTTGGACGACATGCTATACTATGACGTTTTTTATGCCATTTTTAACGACATACTATATTATGACATTTTTGATTCATTTTGGACGACATGCTATACTATGATGTTTTGATGCCATTTTTGACAACATACTATACTATGACATTTTTTATGCCATTTTTGACGACATACTATACTATGACGTTTTTGACTCATTTTGGACGACATACTGTACTATGACGTTTTTTATGCCATTTTGGACGACATACTATACTATGACGTTTTTGATTGATTTTTGACGACATACTATACTATGACGTTTTTGACTCATTTGGGACGACATACTATACTATGACGTTTTTTATGCCATTTTTAACGACATGCTATCCTATGACTTTTTTGACTCATTTTGGACAACATGCTATACTATGATGATTTTGACTCATTTTGGACAACATGCTAGACTATGATGTTTTTATGCCATTTTGGACGACATGCTATACTATGACGTTTTTGACTCATTTTGGACGACATACTGTACTATGACGTTTCTGACTCATTTTGGACGACATGCTATACTATGACGTTTTTGATTGATTTTTGACGACATGCTATACGATGACGTTTTTGACTCATTTGGGACGACATACTAAACTATGACGTTTTTGACTCATTTTGGTCGAAATGCTATACTATTAAGTTTTTGACTCATTTTGGACGACATGCTTTACTATGACGTTTTTGACTCATTTTGGACGACATGCTATACTATGACGTTTTTTATGCCATTTTTAACAACATACTATATTATGACATTTTTGATTCATTTTGGACGACATGCTATACTATGATGTTTTGATGCCATTTTTGACAACATACTATACTATGACATTTTTTATGCCATTTTTGACGACATAATATACGATGACGTTTTTGACTCATTTTGGACGACATGCAATACTATGATGTTTTTGACTCATTTTGGACGACATACTGTACTATGACGTTTTTTATGCCATTTTTGACGACATGCTATACTATGACGTTTTTGACTCATTTTGGACGACATACTGTACTATGATGTTTTTTATGCCATTTTTGACGGCATACTATACTATGACGTTTTTGACTCATTTTGGACGACATGGTATACTATGACGTTTTTGATTGATTTTTGACGACATACTATACTATGACGTTTTTGATTGATTTTTGACGACATACTATACTATGACGTTTTTGATTGATTTTGGACGACATGCTGTACTATGATGTTTTTGACTCATTTTTGACGACATACTATACTATGACGTTTTTGACTCATTCTTGACGACATGCTATACTATGACGATTATGACTCATTTTGGACGACATGCTATACTATGACGTTTTCATGCCATTTTTGACAACATACTATAGTATGACATTTTTTATGCCATTTTGACGACATGCTATACTATGATGTTTTTGACTCATTTTGGACAACATACCATACTATGACGTTTATGAGTCATTTTGGACGACATGCTATACTATGACGTTTTGGACTCATTTTGGATGACATGCTATACAATGACGTTTTTGATTGATTTTTGACGACATACTATACTATCACGTTTTTGATGCATTTTGGACGACATGCTATACTATGACGTTTTTGACTCATTTGGGACGACATACTTAACTATGATGTTTTTGACTCATTTTGGTCGAAATGCTATACTATTAAGTTTTTGACGCATTTTGGACCACATGCTTTACTATGACGTTTTTGACTCATTTTGGACGACATGCTATACTATGACGTTTTTTATGCCATTTTTAACGACATACTATATTATGACATTTTTGATTCATTTTGGACGACATGCTATACTATGATGTTTTGATGCCATTTTTGACAACATACTATACTATGACATTTTTTATGCCAATTTTGACGACATAATATACTATGACGTTTTTGACTCATTTTGGACGACATGTAATACTATGATGTTTTTGACTCATTTTGGATGACATACTATACTATGACGTTTTTTATGCCATTTTTAACGACATACTATATTATGACATTTTTGATTCATTTTGGACGACATGCTATACTATGATGTTTTTATGCCATTTTTGACAACATACTGTACTATGACATTTTTTATGCCATTTTTGACGACATACTATACTATGACGTTTTTGACTCATTTTGGTCGACATACTGTACAATGACGTTTTTGACTCATTTTGGACGACATACCATACTATGACGTTTTTGATTGATTTTTGACGACATACTATACTATGACGTTTTTGATGCATTTTGGACGACATGCTATACTATGACGTTTTTGACTCATTTGGGACGACATGCTATACTATGACGTTTTTGACTCATTTTGGACGACATGCTATACTATGACGTATTTGACTCATTTTGGATGACATGCTATACTATGACGTTTTTGATTGATTTTTGACGACATACTATACTATGACGTTTTTGATGCATTTTGGACGACATGCTATACTATGACGTTTTTGACTCATTTGGGACGATATACTATACTATGACGTTTTTGATGCATTTTGGACGACATACTATACTATGACGTTTTTGACTCATTTGGGAAGACATACTAAACTATGACGTTTTTGACTCATTTTGGTCGAAATGCTATACTATTAAGTTTTTGACGCATTTTGGACGACATGCTATACTATGATGTTTTTGACTCATTTTGGACGACATACTATACTATGACGTTTTTTTATGCCATGTTTAACGACATACTATACTATGACATTTTTGACTCATTTTGGACGACATGCTATACTATGATGTTTTTATGCCATTTTTGACAACATACTATACTATGACATTTTTAATGCCATTTTTGACGACATACTATACCATGAAGTTTTTGACTCATTTTGGACGACATGCTGTACTATGATGTTTTTGACTCATTTTGGACGACATACTGTACTATGACATTTTTTATGCCATTTTTGACGACATACTACACTATGACGTTTTTGACTCATTTTGGGCGACATACTGTACTATGACGTTTTTTCTGCCATTTTTGACGACATACTATACTATGATGTTTTTGACTCATTTTATGCCATTTTTGACTACATGCTATACTATGACGTTTTTGAGTCATTTTGGACGACATACTATACTATGACGTTTTTGATTGATTTTTGACGTCATACTATACTATGACGTTTTTGACTCATTTTGGTCGAAATGCTATACTATGAAGTTTTTGACGCATCTTGGACGACATGCTTTACTATGACGTTTTTGACTCATTTTGGACGACATGCTATACTATGACGTTTTTTATTCCATTTTTAACGACATACTATACTTTGAAGTTTTTGACTCATTTTGGACGAAATGCTATACTATGACATTTTTGACTCATTTTGGACGACATACTGTACTATGACGTTTTTTATGCCATTTTGGACGACATACTATACTATGACGTTTTTGACTCATTTTGGACGACATACTATACTATGACGTTTTTTATGCCATTTTTGACGAGATGCTATACTATGACGATTATGACTCATTTTGGACGACATGCTATACTATGACGTTTTTATGCCATTTTTGACAACATACTATACTATGACATTCTTTATGCCATTTTTGACGACATGCTATACTATGACGTTTTTGACTCATTTTGGACGACATACTGTGCTATGATATTTTTTATGCCATTTTTGACGACATACTATACTATGACGTTTTTGACTCATTTTGGACGACATACTGTGCTATGATATTTTTTATGCCATTTTTGACGACATACTATACTATGACGTTTTTGACTCATTTTGGACGACATACTTTACTATGACGTTTTTTCTGCCATTTTTGACGACATACTATACTATGACGTTTTTGACTCATTTTGGACAACATACTATACTATGACGTTTTTGATTGATTTTGGACGACATACTATACTATGACGTTTTTGACTCATTTTTGACGACATACTATACTATGACGTTTTTGACTGATTTTTGACGACATACCATGACGTTTTTGACTCATTTTGGTCGAAATGCTATACTATGAAGTTTTTGACGCATTTTGGACGACATGCTTTACTATGACATTTTTGACTCATTTTGGACGACATGCTATACTGTGATGTTTTTATGCCATTTTTAACGACATACTATGCTATGACATTTTTTATGCCATTTTGGACGACATACTATACTATGACGTTTTTCACTCATTTTGGACGACATACTTTACTATGACGTTTTTTCTGCCATTTTTGACGACATACTATACTATGACGTTTTTGACTCATTTTGGACAACATACTATACTATGACGTTTTTGATTGATTTTGGACGACAGGCTATACTATGACGTTTTTGACTCATTTGGGACGACATACTATACTATGACGTTTCTGACTCATTTTTGACGACATACTATACTATGACGTTTTTGACTCATTTTTGACGACATACTATACTATGACGTTTTTGACTGATTTTTGACGACATACTATACCATGACGTTTTTGACTCATTTTGGTCGAAATGCTATACTATGAAGTTTTTGACGCATTTTGGACGACATGCTTTACTATGACATTTTTGACTCATTTTGGACGACATGCTATACTATGACGTTTTTTATTCCATTTTTAACGACATACTATACTATGACATTTTTGATTCATTTTGGGCGACATGCTATACTGTGATGTTTTTATGCCATTTTTGACAACATACTATGCTATGACATTTTTTATGCCATTTTGGACGACATGCTATACTATGACGTTTTTGACACATTTTGGACGACAGACGTTTTTGACTCATTTTGGACGACATGCTATACTATGACGTTTTTGACTCATTTTGGATGACATGCTATACTATCACGTTTTTGACTCATTTTGGAAGACATACTGTAATATGACGTTTTTTTATGCCATTTTGGACGACATACAAAACTATGACGTTTTGACTCATTTTGGACGATTATGTCGTCCAAAATCAATCAAAAACATCATAGTCTAGTATGTCATCCAAAATGAGTCAAAAACGTTATAGTATAGTATGTCGTCAAAAATGGCATAAAAAACGTCATAGTGCAGTATGTGGTCAAAAATGAGTCAAAAACATCATAGTATAGCATGTTGTCCAAAATGTGATAAAAACTGTCAGGTTCAGACAACCTAAAACATTATTAAAACACACACACACACAAAGAGAGAAGACACAGAGTTACAGTTCTTTTACTCGCGAGGAGAACGGACAGAGACGTGTTCAGTTGCACTCTCCAACCCGCTCTGAAAACGCTCTGCCGAACCCTCTCTTTTTATTTCGAGTGGTCCCTAGTTACAAAACGGTTGCAGCCATCTAATGGATGTGGGTTCAAACAAGTTGCTTCCTTGAAATTATTCCTATCTAAACAAAAGTCGTAAGAACGTTCTTGTCTACACCAGGTGTATTCATTCAGTTCAAAGCTGACATCCTTATCAGCCGCGCACTTCTCCACGCAGCCCTCTTCGTCATGAAGGAGGGTTTCCTGCTGTATTTCTTCAATGTCGTGTCGCCCTGCTCCTTGTCCTCGAGTCTAAATGTGAGCCTGAAAAACAACTTGCACACATCCTGCACAAACGCATATGTCGCTCTCAAGCAGTTAAAGCAAATATAAGATAAATTCTATGTAAAATTATTCCAACAAAAACGTCGTAGTATAGTATGTCGTCCAAAATGAGTCAAAAACGTCACAGTACAGTATATCGTCCAAAATGAGTCAAAAACGTCATAGTATAGTATGTCGTCAAAAATCAATCAAAAACGTCATAGTATAGTATATGGTCCAAAATGAGTCAAAAACTTCATAGTATAGTATGTCGTCCAAAATGAGTCAAAAACGTCTGTCGTCCAAAATGAGTCAAAAACTTCATAGTGTAGTATATTGTCCAAAATGAGTCAAAAACGTCATAGTATAGTATATCTTCCAAAATGAGTGAAAAACTTAACAGTATAGTATGTCATCAAAAATGAGTCACAAACGTCATAGTATAGCATGTCGTCCAAAATGGCATAAAAAACGTCACAGTATAGCATGTCGTCAAAAATGACTCAAAAATATCATAGTATAGCATGTCGTCCAAAATGAGTCAAATACTTCATAGTATAGTATGTCGTCCAAAATGGCATAAAAAACGTCATAGTATACCATGTCGTCAAAAATGACTCAAAAACATCATAGTATAGCATATCGTCCAAAATGAGTGAAAAACGTCATAGTATAGTATGTCGTCCAAAATGAGTCAAAATTGCATAGTTTAGCATGTCGTCCAAAATGGCATAAAAACGTCATAGTATAGTATGTCATCAAAAATGAGTCAAAAACGTCATAGTATAGCATGTTGTCAAAAATCAATCAAAAACGTCATAGGATAGTATGTCGTCCTAAATGAGTCAAAAACTTCATAGTATAGCATGTCGACAAACGTGACTCAAAAACGTCATAGTATAGTTTGTCGTCCAAAATGAGTCAAAAACGTCATAGTATAGCATGTCGTCAAAAATGGCATAAAAAATGTCATAGTATAGCATGTCGTCAAAAATGACTCAAAAACATCATAGTATAGCATGTCGTCCAAAATGAGTCAAAAACTTCATAGTATAGTATGTCGTCCAAAATGAGTCAAAAACATCATAGTATAGCATGTCGTCCAAAATGAGTCAAAAACGTCTGTCGTCCAAAATGAGTCAAACACGTCATAGTATAGCATGTCGTCCAAAATGAGTCAAAAACGTCATAGTAGAGTTTATCGTCCAAAATGAGTGAAAAACTTCATAGTATAGTATGTCATCAAAGATGAGTCAAAAACGTCATAGTATAGCATGTTGTCAAAAATCAATCAAAAACGTCATAATATAGCATGTCGTCCAAAATGAGTCAAAAACGTCATAGTATAGTGTATCGTCCAAAATGAGTGAAAAACTTCATAGTATAGTATGTTGCCCAAAATGAGTCAAAAACGTCATAGTATAGTATGTCGTCCAAAATGTGATAAAAACGTCATAGTATAGTTTATCGTCCAAAATGAGTGAAAAACTTCATAGGATAGTATGTCGTCCAAAATGAGTCAAAAACATCATAGTATAGTATGTCATCCAAAATGAGTCAAAAACGTCATAGTATAGTATATCTTCCAAAATGAGTGAAAAACTTAATAGTATAGTATGTCATCAAAAATGAGTCACAAACATCATAGTATAGCATGTCGTCCAAAATGGCATAAAAAACGTCACAGTATAGCATGTCGTCAAAAATGACTCAAAAATATCATAGTATAGCATGTCGTCCAAAATGGCATAAAAAACATCATAGTATACCATGTCGTCAAAAATGACTCAAAAACATCATAGTATAGCATGTCGTCCAAAATGAGTCAAAATTGCATAGTATAGCATGTCGTCCAAAATGGCATAAAAAACGTCATAGTATAGTATGTCATCAAAAATGAGTCAAAAACGTCATAGTATAGCATGTTGTCAAAAATCAATCAAAAACGTCATAGTATAGTATGTCGTCCTAAATGAGTCAAAAACTTCATAGTATAGTATGTCATCCAAAATGAGTCAAAAACATCATAGTATAGCATGTCGTCCAAAATGAGTGAAAAACGTCATAGTATAGTATATCTTCCAAAATGAGTGAAAAACTTAATAGTATAGTATGTCGTCAAAAATGAGTCACAAACGTCATAGTATAGCATGTCGTCCAAAATGAGTCAAAAACGTCATCGTATAGCATGTCGTCAAAAATGGCATAAAAAACGTCATAGTATAGTTTATCGTCCAAAATGAGTGAAAAACGTCATAGTATAGCATGTCGTCCAAAATGAGTCAAAAACGTCTGTCGTCCAAAATGAGTCAAACACGTCATCGAACAGTATGTTGTCCAAAATGAGTGAAAAACATCATAGAATAATATGTCGTCCAAAATGAGTCAAAAACGTCATAGTATAGCATGTCGTCAAAAATGACTCAAAAACATCATAGTATAGCATGTCGTCAAACATGACTCAAAAACGTCATAGTATAGCATGTCGTCAAAAATGGCATAAAAAACGTCATAGTATAGTTTATCATCCAAAATGAGTGAAAAACGTCATAGTATAGCATGTCGTCCAAAATGAGTCAAAAACGTCATAGTAAAGTTTATCGTCCAAAATGAGTGAAAAACGTCATAGTATAGTATGTCATCCAAAATGAGTCAAAAACATCATAGTATAGCATGTTGTCAAAAATCTATCAAAAACGTCATAGTATAGCATGTCGTCCAAAATGAGTCAAAAATGTCATAGTATAGTATATCTTCCAAAATGAGTGAAAAACTTCATAGTATAGTATGTCGTCCAAAATGAGTCA
>JAMOIN010001168.1:0-14386 GCA_024666655.1 Dascyllus trimaculatus
AGATCCAGCAACCTAGGAGCTCCAAAGGCGAAACACCGGATACACCACCACCATGGGGGAGGGCCCGAACCAAGCAGGCCCCGAAGAGCAGTGCAGCAGCCCCGGGGACAAGAGGGAAAAGACACCCCTAGTGCATCAACACGGTCTTGAAGTCCATGGCACCAACATTCCTTGGGGAGGAAAGCTTTAAGAAACTGTAGTTTAGTAGAGGAGACATAAAAAAAAAATAAAGGTCAGACCAATGACACAGACAGAATACATTGTTTGTGGAGCATCACAAATTCTATGAGAGGTGTGGCATATGCTAACAGGCAATACAAAGTTAAAGATTTATATTTAAAGATGTAATAAACGGGGACCATTTTTCTGTAAATAATACCAATTGGTTTTTCTGGGTAGCAGAGATTTTCTCAAGTGAAATGTGTTCTGTGAGGAGGTTCAGCCAATGGATGATGTTGAGGGCTTTCTTATTTTTCCAGTTAACTAAAATAGTTTTCTTGGCAATGGTGAGAGCTGCAAGCGTGGGTTGGAATTGTGTGTCTGGTAGGGTTGTTGTCGTAAGATCACCAATTAAACAAAGGTTTGGAGATTGCGGGATCCTGCAGTCCAAGATAGAGGAGAGTTTCTGCGTGACTTCTGCCCAAAACTGATAGACGGGTGAGCATAGCCAAAGGGCATGCAAATAAGTGTCAGCGATCTTTTGTGTGCATATGTCAGAGTGCGAGAAGCCCATTTTGTACATTTTATGTTGTGTTATATGTGTTCTGTGGAGGACCTTAAATTGGATCAGTTGTAAGTTGGTATTTTTTGTCATCTTGAATGTGTTACTACAAATTTGGGTCCAGAAATCATAATCAAAGGATATAGATAAGTCTTTTTCCCATTTTGAAATTGGTAAATGTATAGAACCCGTCTTTGAGAGTAAACTACAAATTCTTGAGAGATTTTTCTTATTTTTTGGGGACAATTTTGCGATGTGCTTGACAAATTCTGGTGGCTGTAAGTCAGGTGGCTGTAAAGTGGTCCTAAGCGCTGGAATTTCCCTTGTGATTGTCCTCTCTACCTGTAGATACTGGAGAAAGTTTCCATTTCTTATTTGGAATGTTTGGAATAAGTTTGTACATGTCATAATTATATTATCTTGGAGAAGGTGATGGAGATGGGTGATCCCTTTTTCCGCCCATGAGCTGAGATTGAGAGGTATTTTATTGTTTACAAAGTCTGGGTTGTGCCAGATTGGGGATAGTATACTGGGTTGAAGCTGGGAGCCAGTGATTTCCAAGGATTTCCACCAAGCGGATAGGGTGGAGGCAATCAAAGGATTCTTGAAGCAAAGATGGTGTTTAAGGGTGGCGGTAATAAAGGGAAGGTCAGAGAGTTTGATGTGGTTACAGTCTAACTGTTCCAGTTCCAACCAGGACTTGTATTCTTCATGTGGGTGTATCCATTTGGTAAGATATTGTAGTTGGTTGGCTAGGTAGTAATGCATGAAGTTGGGGGCCTCTAGACCACCCTCAGATTTATTTTTTTGGAGAGTAGTCAGGCTGATTTTAGCTTTTTTGTTCTTTGAATAGAATTTACCAATAG
Source organism: Dascyllus trimaculatus (assembly GCA_024666655.1). NCBI lineage: Eukaryota > Metazoa > Chordata > Actinopteri > Pomacentridae > Dascyllus > Dascyllus trimaculatus. The sequence goes on from JAMOIN010001168.1 coordinate 1,588, forward strand.
CAGAATCTAATGATTGAAACCATTTTGATGTGGGTTTAAATGGGATCATGGAAAAAAGATAGTTGATTTGAGGCAGTATTTTCATTTTGACAGTAGCTATTCGTCCCAAAAGGGAGATGGGAAGGTTATTCCAGCGCCTCAGATCACCACGCAGTTTCTCTAAAAGTGGAGTGAAGTTCAGATGGACTAGTTCAGAGAGTTTTGAGGAAATATTAATGCCCAAATATCTAATGTTACCAGTGGGAAAGGAAAAATTCAGGTTTTGGACTGCAGGATTCCATGAGTTCTCTGTTAATGGAAGTATGATAGATTTCGACCAGTTGATTGAGTAGTCTGAAAGATGTGAGAAAGTTGTGATGAGGTTGCATATTTCTTTTAGTGATGTTTTGGGTTCTTGCAGATAAAGTAAAATGTCGTCCGCATATAGGTTAATTTTGTGTTCAGATGCATGAGAGCAGATGCCTCTGATATTGGTGTTTTGACGTATTGCTGTTGCCAACGGTTCAATAAATATCGCAAATAATAAGGGAGAGAGTGGGCATCCCTGTCTGGTTCCCCTTTGTAAACTGAAACTTTTTGAAGTGATCCCATTGGTGGTGACTGTGGCCTTGGGTGAGTTATAAAGAGCTGATATCCAATGGATGAATGACTCTCCGAAGCCAAATTTGCGGAGAACAGCGAAGAGAAAGGACCAGTTGACTTTGTCAAAGGCTTTTTCTGCATCTAGGGACACAACAATTGCTTCTCTGTTACAGCGTTGCGTCAAACTGACCAGATTCAGAAGTCTTCTGACATTGTTGGTGGAGTGTCGGCCCTTAATAAATCCTGTTTGATCACTGTGAATTATTGACGGGATAATTTTCTCCAATCTGGAGGCGAGTGCTTTCGCGATGATTTTGACGTCAGTGTTGATTAATGACAGAGGGCGATAGTTAGAAGGAAGCGTGGGATCCTTATCTGGTTTCAGTAATAACTTAATTGCAGCTGTATTCATGTGAGCACTTATATAACCATTACTTTTTATCTCTGTCACTGTCCTGAAGAAAAGAGGTGCAAATATTGGCCAGAAATGCTTAAAGAATTCAGCGGGGAAACCATCAGGACCAGGTGCCTTGCCTGCTGGCATACTGTCTAATGCACTCTGCAAGTCATTGATAGTCAATGGAGCGTCTAAGGTGTCTCTGCTTTCAGTTGTTAGTTCTGGCATGTTTAAATTGTTAAAAAAAATTGTGAATATCTTCTTTGTTCGGGTTAACTGCAGTTGAATATAAATTATGATAATAGCTGTAAAAAATCTGATTAATTTCTTCGGGTGATTGAGTATAATTGCCAGTGGGATCCTGGATTGCTGTGATGAAGGATTTTTCTTTGTTGCGTTGGAGTTGATTCGCAAGAAATTTGCCTGATTTGTTGTTGTGTTCAAAATTATTATATCTTAGTTGTTGTAGTAAAAATTCAGTTTTCTTTGACAGGATATTGTTGAGGTGTAATTTTGCATTTTGTAGTTCAGACCATAGTTGATCACTTGGTTTTATTGCATAATCCTCTGTGAGTTGTTTAATTTTTTTCTCAATATCTGTCTCTATTTGTTGTTCCTTTTTTTTCTTGTATGATGAATACGAAATTATTTTACCTCTGATTACGGCCTTCCCAGTTTCCCAAAGTAAAGATGGTGATAAGTCAGGAGAGTCATTATTTTTTAGAAAGTCTGCCCACTCCCTCCTTATTATCTGATCAAATTCTGGATCTTTAAGTAGAGAGATGTTTAGACGCCACGTCTGAGGAAGCTTACGGTTGGGATCGGTTTGGAGGCTGAGGGATATTAGTGCATGGTCGCTGATTATGATTGGGTGAATTCTAGTGGTAGCTTTATGTGCGATGGAATTATTTGAGAGAAAAAAGTCAATTCTTGAAAATGATTGGTGCACCGAGGAGAAGAAAGTATAGTCCCTCTTTGTTGGGTTTTTGAGTCTCCAGACATCGTCCAATCCAAAATCTTTCATGTAATCCTGTATGACTTTGACTGATTGTAATTGTTTTGTATGTGTTGGACTACTAGATCGGTCTGTGGAAGGATTCAGAACTAAGTTGAAGTCACCACCAATAATAATTGATGAGTTAGCAGATAATTCTGATAAATGAGAAAAAAACTGTGTGAAAGAAGGCTGGATCGTCATTATTAGGCGCATACAGATTGGCAATTGTATATAATTTATTAAAAATTGTTGCCTGGATAATAATGTACCTGCCTTCTGGATCTGTTACTGTGGAGTTTAAAGTAAATGGTACTCTCTTATGGATTAGGATGGAGACTCCTCTTTGTCTGCTGTTGTAACAAGATGAAAAGATAATATTATAATTGGTATGTGTAAGAGATTTTTCCTCTGATTGAAATACGTGTGTTTCTTGTAAGAGCAAAATATCTGCTTTTAATTTAGAAACATAATCCATGATTTTAATTCTTTTTGCCTGTGAGCGTATGCCATGTACATTCCAGGATACAAAGTTTAACTTGGACATGGTGGGTGAAGGTGTTCTGTCATTGAGTATGTGACAATGTAATCTAACTTTTTATTTGCGACATTTTTGACCTTTTTTGACATTTTTTACATGATTCCGCGGAATGACGTTTTTTTGACATTTTTGACCTCATACCGCGGTATGACGTTTTTGTGAAATTTTTCACCTCATGCCGCGGTATGACTTTTCTGTGAAATTTTTGACATCATTCCGCTGTATGACGTTTTTGTGACATTTTTGACCTCATCCCGCGGTTTAACGTTTTCGTGACGTTTTTGACCTCATACCGCGTTATGACGTTTTTGTGAAATTTTTGACCTTTTTGTGACATTTTTTACATGATTCCGCTGTATGACGTTTTTGAGACATTTTTGACCTCATACCGCGGTATGACGTTTTTGTGACATTTTTGACATCATCCCGCGGAATGACTTTTTTGTGAAATTTTTGACATCATTCCGCGGTATGAGGTCAAAAACGTCACAAAAGTAAGAATAACGTCATGCCGCGGTATGAGGTCAAAAATGTCGCAAAAACCTCATACCGCGGTACGACATTTTTGTGACATTTTTGACCTCATACCGCGGTATGACGTTTTTGTGACAATTTTGACATCATCCCGCGGAATGACTTTTTTGTGAAATTTTTGACATCATTCCGCGGTATGAGGTTTTTGCGACATTTTTGACCTCATACCGCGGCATGACGTTATTGTGACTTTTGTGACGTTTTTGACCTCATACCGCGGTACGACATTTTTGTGACATTTTTGACCTCATACCGCAGTATGACGTTTTTGTGACATTTTTGACCTCATACCGTGGTATGACGTTATTGTGACTTTTGTGACGTTTTTGACCTCATACCGCGGTACGACATTTTTGTGACATTTTTGACCTCATACCGCGGTATGACGTTTTTGTGACATTTTTGACCTCATACCGTGGTATGAAATTTTTGTGACATCTTTGACATCATCCCGCCGCATGACGTTTTTGTGACGTTTTTGACCTCATACCCCGATGACGTTTTTGTGACATTTTTGACCTTATACCGCGGTATAACGTTTTTGTGAAATTTTTGACCTTTTTGGAACATTTTTGACATCATCCCGCCGTATGACGTTTATGTGACATTTTTGACCTTTTTGTGACATTTTTGACATGATTCCGCGGGATGACGTTTTTGTGACACTTTTTACCTCATACCGCAGTATGACGTTTTTGTGACATTTTTGACCTCATACCGCGGTATGACATTTTTGAGACATTTTTGATCTTTTTATGACATTTTTGACATGATCCCGTGGTATGACGTTTTTGTGACGTGTTTGTGACATTTTTGACATCATCCCGCGGTATGACGTGTTTGTGACATTTTTGACATCATTCCGCGGTATGACGTTTTTGTGACATTTTGGACCTCATACAGCGGTATGACGTTTTTGTGACTTTTGTGACGTTTTTGACATCATACCGCGGAATGACGTTTTTGTGACATTTGTGACATCATCCCGCGGTATCACGTTTTTGTGACATTTTTGAAATCATTCCGCGGTATGAAGTTTTTGTGACATTTTGGACCTCATACAGCGGTATGACGTTTTTGTGACATTTTTGACCTTTTTGTGACGTTTTTGACCTCATCCCGCGGTATGACGTTTTTGTGACATTTTTGACCTCATTCCGTGGTATGAAATTTTTGTGACATTTTTGACCTCAGCCCGCGTTATTACGTTTTTGTGACATTTTTGACATCATACTGCGGTATGAAATTTTTGTGACATTTTTGACATCATCCCGCGGAATTACTTTTTTGTGAAATTTGTGACCTCATACCGCGGTATGAGGTTTTTGTGACATTTTTGACCTTATACCGCGGTATGACGTTTTTGTGACATTTTTGACCTCATCACGCGATATGACGTTTTTGCGACATTTTTACCTTTTTGTGCAAGTTTTGACCTCATACCGCGGTTTGACGTTTTTGTGAAATTTTTTACCTTTTTTAAAGATAAAGATAAATATCAACTTTATTAATCCCGAAGGAAATTCTGTTGCCAGAGTGCAGTTGAAGCACAAACACAAAGAGAAGAACAGTGCCTTAATAAGAAATAATAAAATACAATAAAATAAAATAAAATAAAAATAAAATAAAATAAAATATATACATATATACAGTAGTTTGAAAAGTGACAAGTGTGACATTTTTGAAATCATTTCGCAACATGACGTTTATGTGACAATTTTGACCTCATACCGCGGTATGACGTTATTGTGACATTTTTGACCTCATACCGCGGTATGACGTTTTTGTGATATTTTTGACTTCATACCGCGGTATGACGTTTTTGAGACATTTTTGATCTTTTTATTACATTTTTGACATCATCCCGCCGTATGACGTTTTTGTGACATTTTTGACCTCATACCGCGGTATGACGTTTTTGTGACTTTTGTGGCGTTTTTGACCTCATACCGCGGTATGACGTTTTTGAGACATTTTTGATCTTTTTACGACATTTTTGACATGATCCGGCGGCATGACGTTTTTGTGACATTTTTGTGACATTTTTTACATTATTCCGCGGTATGACGTTTTGGTGACATTTTTGACCTCATACCGCGGTATGACGTTTTTGTGACATTTTTGACATTTTTGTGACATTTTTGACCTCATTCTGCGGAATGACGTATTTGCAACATTTTTGACTTCATACCGCGGTATGACGTTTTTGAGACATTTTTGATCTTTTTATGACATTTTTGACATGATCCCGCAGAATGACGTTTTTGTGACATTTTTGTGACATTTTTTACATGATTCCGCGGTATGACGTTTTTGTGACATTTTTGACGTCCTACCGCGGTATGACGTTTTTGTGACATTTTTGACATAATCCCGCGGTATGACGTTTTTGTGACATTTTTGACATCATTCCGCGGTATGACGTTTTTGTGACATTTTGGACCTCATACAGCGGTATGACGTTTTTGCGACATTTTTGACCTTTTTGTGACATTTTTGACCTCATACCGCGGAATGACGTATTTGCGACATTTTTGACCTCATACCGCGGTATGACGTTTTTGTGACTTTTGTGACGTTTTTGACATCATACCGCGGAATGACGTTTTTGTGAAATTTTTGACCTCATACCGTGGTATGAAATTTTTGTGACTTTTGTGACGTTTTTGACGTTTTTGTGACATTTTGGACCTCATACCGTGGTAGAACGACCTCATTTGACCTCAAAACGTATGACGTTTTTGTGACATTTTCAACCTCATACCGCGGAATGACGTTTTTGTGACATTTTTGACCTCATACCGTGGTATGAAATTTTTGTGACTTTTGTGACGTTTTTGACCTCATACCGCGGTATGACGTTTTTGTGACATTTTTGACCTCATACCGTGGTAGAACGTTTTTGTGACATTTTTGACCTTTTTTGACATTTTTTACATGATTCCGCGGTATGACGTTTTTGTGACATTTTTGACCTCATACCTCATTTGACGTTTTTGTGACATTTTTTACCTCATCCCGCGGTATAACGTTTCTGTGACATTTTTGACCTCATACCGCGGTATGACGTTTTTGTGACATTTTTGACTTTTTTGTGATATTTTTTACATGATTCCGCGGTATGACGTTTTTGTGACATTTTTTACCTTTTTGTGACATTTTTGACATCATCCCGCGGTATGACGTTTTTGTGACATTTTTGACATCATACCGCGGTATGAAATTTTTGTGACATTTTTGACAACATTCCGCGGCATGACGTTTTTGTGACATTTTTGACCTCATTCCGTGGTATGAAGTTTTTGTGACATTTTTGACCTCATACCGCGGTATGACGTTTTTGTGACTTTTGTGACGTTTTTGACATCATACCGCGGAATGACGTTTTTGTGATGTTTTTGACCTCATAATGACGTTTTTGTGACGTTTTTGACGTTTTTGTGACATTTTTGACCTCAGACCGTGGTAGAACGACCTCATTTGACCTCAAAACGTATGACGTTTTTGTGACATTTTTGACCTCATACCGCGGAATGACGTTTTTGTGAAATTTTTGACCTCATACCGTGGTATGAAATTTTTGTGACTTTTGTGACGTTTTTGACCTCATACCGCGGTATGACGTTTTTGTGACATTTTTGACCTCATACCGTGGTAGAACGACCTCATTTGACCTCAAAACGTATGACGTTTTTGTGACATTTTTGACCTCATACCGCGGAATGACGTTTTTGTGACATTTTTGACCTCATACCGTGGTATGAAATTTTTGTGACTTTTGTGACGTTTTTGACCTCATACCGCGGTATGACGTTTTTGTGACATTTTTGACCTCATACCGTGGTAGAACGTTTTTGTGACATTTCTGACCTTTTTTGACATTTTTTACATGATTCCGCGGTATGACGTTTTTGTGACATTTTTGACCTCATACCTCATTTGACGTTTTTGTGACATTTTTTACCTCATCCCGCGGTATAACGTTTTTGTGACATTTTTGACCTCATACCGCGGTCTGACGTTTTTGTGACATTTTTGACATTTTTGTGCAATTTTTGACATTATTCCGCGGTATGACGTTTTTGTGACATTTTTTACCTTTTTGTGACATTTTTGACATCATCCCGCGGTATGACGTTTTTGTGACATTTTTGACATCATACCGCGGTATGAAATTTTTGTGACATTTTTGACAACATTCCGCGGCATGACGTTTTTGTGACATTTTTGACCTCATTCCGTGGTATGAAGTTTTTGTGACATTTTTGACATCATACCGCGGTATGACGTGTTTGTGACTTTTTTGACGTTTTTGACCTCATACCACGGGATGATGTTTTTGTGATGTTTTTGACCTCATACCGCGGTATGACGTTTTTGTTACATTTTTGACCTTTTTGGGACATTTTTGACATCATCCCGCCGTATGACGTTTTTGTGACATTTTTGACCTCATACCGCGGAATGACGTTTTTGTGACATTTTGACCTTTTTGTGACATTTTTGACATGATTCCGCGGTATGACGTTTTTGTGACATTTTTTACTTCATACCGCGGTATGACGTTTTTGAGACATTTTTGATCTTTTTACGACATTTTTGACATGATCCGGCGGCATGACGTTTTTGTGACTTTTTTGTGACATTTTTTACATTATTCCGCGGTATGACGTTTTGGTGACATTTTTGACCTCATACCGCGTTATGACGTTTTTGTGACATTTTTGACATTTTTGTGACATTTTTGACCTCATTCTGCGGAATGACGTATTTGCGACATTTTTGACCTCATACCGTGGTATAACGTTTTTGTGACATTTTTGACCTTTTTTGACATTTTTTACATGATTCCGCGGTATGACGTTTTTGTGACATTTTTGACCTCATACCGCGGTATGACATTTTTGTGAAATTTTTGACATCATTCCGTGGTATGAGGTTTTTGTGACATTTTTGACCACATACCGTGGTATGACGAATTTGCGACATTTTTGACCTCATACCGCGGTATGACGTTATTGTGACTTTTGTGACGTTTTTGACCTCATACCGCGGTACGACGTTTTTGTGACATTTTTGACCTTATACCGCGGTATGACGTTTTTGTGACATTTTTGACCTCATCACGCGATATGACGTTTTTGCGACATTTTTGACCTTTTTCTGCAAGTTTTGACCTCATACCGCGGTATGACGTTTTTGTGACATTTTTTACCTTTTTGTGACATTTTTGACATCATTTCGCAGCATGACGTTTATGTGACAATATTGACTTCATACCGCGGTATGACGTTTTTGTGAAATTTTTGACCTCATCGCGGTATGACGTTTTTTTGACATTCCTGAACTCATACCGTGGTATGAAGTTTTTGTGACATCTTTGACATCATCCCGCCGTATGACGTTTTTGTGACATTTTTGACCTCACACCGCAGTATGACGTTTTTGTGACATTTTTGAACTATTTGTGACATTTTTGACATGATTCCGCGGTATGACGTTTTTGTGAGACTTTTTACCTCATACCGCGCGGTATGACGTTTTTGTGACATTTTGGTCCTCATATCGCGGTATGACTTTTCTGTGAAATTTTTGACATCATTCCGCGGTATGACGTTTTTGTGACATTTTTGACCTCATCCCGCGGTATAACGTTTTTGTGACATTTTTGACCTCATACCGCGGTATGTCGTTTTCGTTACGTTTTTGACCTCATACCGCGTAATGACGTTTTTGTGACATTTTTGACCTTTTTCTGACATTTTTTACATGATTCCGCGGTATGACGTTTTTGAGATATTTTTGACCTTTTTGTGACATTTTTGACAACATCCAGCGGTATGACCTTTTCGAGGCATTTTTGACCTCATCACGCAGTATGACTTTTTTATGACACTTTTGACCTCATACCGCGGTATGACGTTTTTGCGACATTTTTGACTTTTTTTGACATTTTTGACATCATACTGCGGGATAACGCTTTTGTGAAATTTTTGACGTCATACCGTGGTTTGACATTTTTGTGACATTTTTGACCTCATCTGACGTTTTTGTGACATTTTTGACCTCATCCTGCAGAATGACGTTTTTGTGACATTTTTGACCTCATCTGACGTTTTTGTGACATTTTTGACCTCATTCCGCGGTATGACGTTCTCGTGACCTTTTTGACCTCATGACGTTTTTGTGTGATTTTTAGCTGATACCGTGGTATGCCGTTTTTGTGACATTTTTGACCTTTTTGCGACATTTTTGACATTATCCCGCCGTATGACGTTTTTGTGACATTTTTGACCTCATCCCGCGGTATGACGTTTTTGTGACATTTTTGACCTCACACCGCGGAATCACGTTTTTGAGACATTTTTGACCTTTTTGTGACATTTTTGACAACATCCCGCGGAATGACGTTTTTGAGGCATTTTTGACCTCATACCGCGGTATGACGTTTTTGCGACATTTTTGACCTTTTTTTGACATTTTTTACCTCATACCGCGGAATGACGTTTTTGAGACATTTTTGACTTTTTTGTGACATTTTTGACGACATTCCGCGGTATGACGTATTTGTGACATTTTTGACCTTTTTGTGACACTTTTGACAACATCCCGCCGTACGACGTTTTTGTGACAATTTGACCTCCTCCCGCGGTATGACGCTTTTGTTACATTTTTGACCTTTTTGTGACGTGTATGACCTCATACCGCGGTATGACTTTTATGTGACATTTTTGACCTTTTTGTGACATTTTTGACCTTTTTGTGACGTTTTTGACCTGATACCGCGTTATGACGTTTTTGTGATATTTTTGACTTCATTCCGCTTTATGATTTTTCTGTGACATTTTTGACCTCATCCCGCGGTATGACGTTTTTGTGATATTTTTGACCTTTTATTGAAATTTTTGACATCATCCCGCCGTATGACATTTTTGTGACATTTTTGACCTAATCCCGCGGTATGACGTTTTTGCGACATTTTTGACCTCATACCGCGGTATGACGTTTTTGTGACTATTGTGACGTTTTTGACCTCATACCGCGGTATGACGTTTTTGTGACGTTTTTTACGTCATCCCGCGATGTGACGTTTTTCGACATTTTTGACCTGTTTATGACATCTTTGACATGATCCCGCGATATGACGTTTTTGTGACATTTTTGACCTCATACCGCGGTATAACGTTTGTGACATTTTTGACTTCATACCGCTTTATGATTTTTCTGTGACATTTTTGACCTCATCCCGCGGTATGACGTTTTTGTGATATTTTTGACATTTTATTGAAATTTTTGACATCATCCCGCCGTATGACATTTTTGTGACATTTTTGACAACATTCCGCTGTATGACGTTTTTGTGACATTTTTGACATCCCGCGGTATGATCTTTTTCTGACATTTTTGACCTTCTGAAATTTTTGTGACATTCTTGACCTCATACCGCGGTATGACTTTTATGTGACATTTTTGACCTTTTTGTGACATTTTTGACCTTTTTGTGACATTTTTGACATCATACCGCGGTATGACGTTTTCGCGACATTTTTGACCTCATACAGCGGTATGACGTTTTTGTGACATTTTTGACCTTTTTGTGACATTTTTGACATCATCCCGCGATATGACGTTTTTGAGACATTTTTGACCTTTTTATGACATTTTTGATATGATCCCGTGGTATGACGTTTTTTTGACATTTTTGACCTCATACCGCGGTATAACGTTTCTTAGACATTTTTGACCTTTGTGTGAAATTTTTGACCTCATTCCGCGGTATGACGTTTTTGTAACATTTTTGACCTATGTGTGACATTTTTGACATGATTCCGCGATATGACGTTTTTGTGACATTTTTGACCTCATACCGCGGTATGAAATTTTTGTGACATTTTTGACATCATCCCGCAGTATGACTTTTTTGTTAAATTTTTGACCTTTTTGTGCAAGTTTTGACCTTATACCGCTGTATGACGTTTTTGTGACATTTTTTTCCTTTTTGTGACATTTTTGACATCATCCCGCGGTATGACGATTTTGTGACATTTTTGTCGTCATACCGTGGTATGACGTTTTTGTGACATTTTTGACCTCAAACCGCGGGATGAAATTTTTGTGACATTTTTGACATCATCCTGCGGCTTGACTTTTTTGTGACATTTTTGACATCATCCTGCGGTATGACGTTTTTGTGACATTTTGACCTCATCCCGCGGAATAATGTTTTTGGGAAATCTTTGACCTCATACCGCGGTATGACGTTCTCGTGACCTTTTTGACCTCATACCGCGGTATGACGTTATTGTGACATTTTTGACATCATTCCGCGGTATGACGTTTTTGTGACATTTTTGTCCTTTTTGTGATATTTCTGACCTCATACCGTGGTATAACGTTTTTGTGACATTTTTGACCTCATACCGCGGTATGACGTTTTTGTGACATTTTTGACCTCATCCCGCAGTATGACGTTTTTGTGACATTTTTGACCTCATCCCGCGCAATAACGCTTTTCGACATTTTTGACCTTTTTGTGCAAGTTTTGACCGCATTCCGCAGTATGACGTTTATGTGACAATTTTTAGATCATACCGCGGTATGACGTTTTTGTGACATTTTTGACCTCATCCCGCGATATGACGTTTTTCGACATTTTTGACCTTTTTTTTCAAGTTTTGACCTCATTCCGCTGTATGACGTTTTTGTGACATTTTTTACCTTTTTGTGACATTTTTGACATCATTCCGCAGGGTGACGTTTATGTGACAATTTTGACCTCATACCGCGGTATGACGTTTTTGTGAAATTTTTCACCTCATGCCGCGGTGTGATTTTTTTGAGACATGTTTGACTTTTTTGTGACATTTTTGACATCATCCCGCGGTATGACGTTTTTGTGACATTTTTGACAACATTCCGCGTCATGACGTTTTTGTGACATTTTTGACCTCATTGTGACATTTTTGACCTCATACCGTGGAATGAAGTTTTTGTGACATTTTTGACATCATCCCGCCGAATGACGTTTTTGCGACATTTTTGACCTCATACCGCGATATGACGTTGTTGTGACTTTTGTGACGTTTTTGACCTCATACCGCGGTATGATGTTTTTGTGACATTTTTGACATCATCCCGCCGAATGACGTTTTTGCGACATTTTTGACCTCATACCGCGATATGACGTTTTTGTGACTTTTGTGACATTCTTGACCTCATACCGCAGAATGACGTTTTTGAGACATTTTTTACCTTTCTGTGACATTGTTGACCTCATCTCGCGATATGACGTATTTGTGACATCTTTGACATCATTCCGCGGTGTGACTTTTTTGTGATGTTTTTGACCTCATTCCGCAGTATGACGTGTTTGAGACATTTTTGACCTGTTTATGACATTTTTGACATGATCGCGCGGTATGACGTTTTTGTGACATTTTTGACATGATTCCGCGGTATGACGTTTTTGTGACATTTTTTAGCTCATACTGCGGTATTACGTTTTTGTGACATTTTTTACCCTATCACGCGGTAGAACGTTTTTGTGACATTTTTGACCTCATCCCGCGGTATGACGTTTTTGTGACATTTTTGACATCATCCCGCGGTATGATGTTTTCGCGACATTTTTGACCTCATACCGCGGTATGACGTTGTTGTGACATTTTTGACCTTTTTGTGACATTTTTGAAATCATTCCGCATTTTGACGTTTATGTGACATTTTTGACCTTTTTGTGACATTTTTGACA
>JAMOIN010001577.1:0-14364 GCA_024666655.1 Dascyllus trimaculatus
CAGCGCTGCTCATGACCACCGCCCTCTCGGGCACTGGCGGTTTTGTTTTTCCCCGTGCTCATTGGCAGCGCTGCTCATGAGCACCGCCCTCTCGGGCACTCGCGGTTTTTTTTCTCCTCGTGCTCATTGGCAGTGCTGCTCATGAGCACCGCCCTCTCGGGCACTCGCGGTTTTGTTTTTCCTCGATGAGCACCGCCCGCTCATTGGCAGAGCTGCTCATTAGCACTGCCGTCTCGGGCACTCACGGTTTTGTTTTTCCTCGATGAGCTCCGCCCGCTCATTGGCAGCGCTGCTCATGAGCACCGCCCTCTCGGGCACTCGCGGTTTTGTTTCCCCTCGTGCTCATTGGCAGACGCCCAATCCCATAGGCACCGCCCTCGGGCACTCGCGGGGTTTTCCTGTTTCTCGTGCTCATTAGCAGCGCTAGTCATGAGCACCGCCCTCTCCAGGCACTCGCGGTTTGTTTCTCCTCAGTGCTCATTGGCAGCGCTGCTCATGAGCCACCGCCCTGCCCCTCCTCTCGATCCAATCGCGGGTTTTTTTTTTGTCCTCTATGAGCACCGCCCGCTCATTGGCAGCGCTGCTCATGAGCACCGCCCTCTCGGTCAATCGCGGGTTTTTTTTGTCCTCTATGAGCACCGCCCGCTCATTGGCAGCGCTGCTCATGAGCACCGCCCTCTCGGGCACTCGCGGTTTTGTTTCTCCTCTATGATCACCGCCCGCTCATTGGCAGCGCTGCTCATGAGCACCGCCCTCTCGGGCACTCGCGGTTTTGTTTCTCCTCTTTGGGCACCGCCCGCTCATTGGCAGCGCTGCTCATGAGCACCGCCCTCTCGGGCACTCGCGGTTTTGTTTCTCCTCTATGAGCACCGCCCGCTCATTGGCAGCGCTGCTCATGAGCACCGCCCACTCGGGCACTCGCACTTTTGTTTCTCCTCGTGCTCATTGGCAGCGCTGCTCATGAGCACCGCCCTCTCGGGCACTCGCGGTTTTGTTTCTCCTCGTGCTCATTGGCAGCGCAGCTCATGAGCACCGCCGTCTCGGGCACTCGCGGTTTTGTTTCTCCTCGTGCTCATTGGCAGCGCTGCTCATGAGCACCGCCCTCTCGGGCACTCGCGGTTTTCTTTCTCCTCGTGCTGATTGGCAGCGCTGCTCATGAGCACCGCCCTCTCGGGCACTCGCGGTTTTGTTTCTCCTCGTGCTCATTGGCAGCGCTGCTCATGAGCACCGCCCTCTCGGGCACTCGCGGTTTTGTTTTTCCTCGATGAGCACCGCCCGCTCATTGGCAGCGCTGCTCATGAGCACCGCCCACTCGGGCACTCGCGGTTTTGTTTTTCCTCGATGAGCACCGCCCGCTCATTGGCAGCGTAGCTCATGAGCACTGCTCTCTCGGGCACTCGCGGTTTTTTTTTTCCTCGATGAGCCACGCCCGCTCATTGGCAGAGCTGCTCATGAGCACCGCCCTCTCAGGCACTCGCGGTTTTGTTTCTCCTCGTGCTCATTGGCAGTGCTGCTCATGAGCACCGCCCTCTCGGGCACTCGCGGTTTTGTTTCTCCTCGTGCTCATTGGCAGCGCTGCTCATGAGCACCGCCCTCTCGGGCACTCGCGGTTTTGTTTTTCCCCGATGAGCACCGCCCGCTCATTGGCAGCGCTGCTCATGAGAACCGCTCTCTCGGGCAATCGCGGTTTTTTTTTTCCTCGATGAGCCACGCCCGCTCATTGGCAGCGCTGCTCATGAGCACCGCCCTCTCGGGCACTCGCGGTTTTGATTCTCCTCGTGCTCATTGGCAGCGCTGCTCATTAGCACCGCCCTCTCGGTCACTCGCGGTTTTGTTTCTCCTCGTGCTCATTGGCAGCGCTGCTCATGACCACCGCCCTCTCGGGCACTGGCGGTTTTGTTTCTCCTCGTGCTCATTGGCAGCGCTGCTCGTGAGCAGCGCCCTCTCGGGCACTCGCGGTTTTGTTTTTCCTCGATGAGCACCGCCCGCTCATTGGCAGCGCTGCTCATGAGCACCGCCCTCTCGGGCACTCGCGGTTTTGTTTTTCCTCGTGCTCATTGGCAGCGCTGCTCATGAGCACCGCCCTCTCGGGCACTCGCGGTTTTGTTTCTCCTCGTGCTCATTGGCAGCTCTGTTCATGAGCACCGCCCTCTCGGGCACTCGCGGTTTTGTTTTTCCTCGATGAGCACCGCCCGCTCATTGGCAGAGCTGCTCATGAGCACCGCCCTCTCAGGCACTCGCGGTTTTGTTTCTCCTCGTGCTCATTGGCAGCGCTGCTCATGAGCACCGCCCTCTCGGGCACTGGCGGTTTTGTTTCTCCTCGTGCTCATTGGCAGCGCTGCTCATGAGCACCGCCCTCTCGGGCACTCGCGGTTTTGTTTTTCCTCGATGAGCACCGCCCGCTCATTGGCAGCGCTGCTCATGAGCACCGCCCACTCGGGCACTCGCGGTTTTGTTTTTCCCCGATGAGCACCGCCCGCTCATTGGCAGCGCTGCTCATGAGAACCGCACTCTCGGGCAATCGCGGTTTTTTTTTTCCTCGATGAGCACTGCCCGCTCATTGGCAGCGCTGCTCATGAGCACCGCCCTCTCGGGCACTCGCGGTTTTGTTTCTCCTCGTGCTCATTGGCAGCGCTGCTCGTGAGCACCGCCCTCTCGGTCACTCGCGGTTTTGTTTCTCCTCGTGCTCATTGGCAGCGCTGCTCGTGAGCACCGCCCTCTCGGGCACTGGCGGTTTTGTTTCTCCTCGTGCTCATTGGCAGCGCTGCTCGTGAGCACCGCCCTCTCGGGCACTCGCGGTTTTGTTTTTCCTCGATGAGCACCGCCCGCTCATTGCAGCGCTGCTCATGAGCACCGCCTTCTCGGGCACTCGCGGTTTTGTTTTTCGTGCTGATTGGCAGCGCTCTCATGAGCACCGCCCTCTCGGGCACTCGCGGTTTTGTTTTTCCTCGATGAGCGTGCTCATTGGCAGCGCTGCTCATGAGCACCGCCCTCTCGGGACTCGCGGTTTTGTTTTCTCCCCGTGCTCATTGGCAGCGCTGCTCATGAGCACCGCCCTCTCGGGAACTCGCGGTTTTTTTTTCCCGTGCTCATTGCAGCGCTGCTCATGAGCACCGCCCTCTCGGGCACTCGCGGTTTTGTTTTCCCTCGTGCTCATTGGCAGCGCTGCTCAAGAGCACCGCCCTCTCGGGCACTCGCGTTTTTTTTTCTCTCTAAGCTTGCTCGCTCATTGGCAGCGCTGCTCATGAGCACCGCCCTCTCGGGCACTGGCGGTTTTGTTTCTCCTCGTGCTCATTGGCAGCGCTGCTCGTGAGCAGCGCCCTCTCGGGAACTCGCGGTTTTGTTTTTCCTCGATGAGCACCGCCCGCTCATTGGCAGCGCTGCTCATGAGCACCGCCCTCTCGGGCACTCGCAGTTTTGTTTTTCCTCGATGAGAACCGCCTGCTCATTGGCAGCGCTGCTCATTAGCACCGCCCTCTCGGTCACTCGCGGTTTTGTTTCTCCTCGTGCTCATTGGCAGCGCTGCTCATGAGCACCGCCCTCTCGGGCACTGGCGGTTTTGTTTCTCCTCGTGCTCATTGGCAGCGCTGCTCGTGAGCAGCGCCCTCTCGGGCACTCGCGGTTTTGTTTTTCCTCGATAAGCACCGCCCGCTCATTGGCAGCGCTGCTCATGAGCACCGCCCTCTCGGGCACTCGCGGTTTTGTTTTTCCTCGTGCTCATTGGCAGCGCTGCTCATGAGCACCGCCCTCTCGGGCACTCGCGGTTTTGTTTCTCCTCGTGCTCATTGGCAGCTCTGCTCATGAGCACCGCCCTCTCGGGCACTCGCGGTTTTGTTTTTCCTCGATGAGCACCGCCCGCTCATTGGCAGAGCTGCTCATGAGCACCGCCCTCTCAGGCACTCGCGGTTTTGTTTCCCCTCGTGCTCATTGGCAGCGCTGCTCATGAGCACCGCCCTCTCGGGCACTCGCGGTTTTGTTTCTCCTCGTGCTCATTGGCAGCGCTGCTCATGAGCACCGCCCTCTCGGGCACTCGCGGTTTTGTTTTTCCTCGATGAGCACCGCCCGCTCATTGGAAGCGCTGCTCATGAGCACCGCCCTCTCGGGCACTCGCGGTTTTCTTTCTCCTCTATGAGCACCGCCCGCTCATTGGCAGCGCTGCTCATGAGCACTGCCCTCTCGGGCACTCGCGGTTTTGTTTCTCCTCTGTGAGCACCGCCCGCTCATTGGCAGCGCTGCTCATGAGCACCGCCCTCTCGGGCACTCGCGGTTTTGTTTCTCCTCGTGCTCATTGGCAGCGCTGCTCGTGAGCACCGCCCTCTCGGTCACTCGCGGTTTTGTTTCTCCTCGTGCTCATTGGCAGCGCTGCTCGTGAGCACCGCCCTCTCGGGCACTGGCGGTTTTGTTTCTCCTCGTGCTCATTGGCAGCGCTGCTTGTGAGCACCGCCCTCTCGGGCACTCGCGGTTTTGTTTTTCCTCGATGAGCACCGCCCGCTCATTGGCAGCGCTGCTCATGAGCACCGCCCTCTCGGGCACTCGCAGTTTTGTTTTTCCTCGATGAGAACCGCCTGCTCATTGGCAGCGCTGCTCATGAGCACCGCCCTCTCGGGCACTCGCGGTTTTGTTTTTCCTCGATGAGCAACGCCCGCTCATTGGCAGCGCTGCTAGTGAGCACCGCCCTCTCGGGAACTCGCGGTTTTGTTTCTCCTCGTGCTCATTGGCAGCGCTGCTCATGAGCACCGCCCTCTCGGGAACTCGCGGTTTTGTTTCTCCTCGTGCTCATGGCAGCGCTGCTCATGAGCACCGCCCTCTCGGGCACTCGCGGTTTTGTTTCTCCTCGTGCTCATTGGCAGCGCTGCTCTTGAGCACCGCCCTCTCGGGCACTCGCGTTTTTTTTTCTCCTCTATTAGCTTGCTCGCCCATTGGCAGCGCTGCTCATGAGCACCGCCCTCTCAGGCACTCGCTGTTTTGTTTCTCCTCTATGAGCACCGCCCGCTCATTGGCAGCGCTGCTCATGAGCACCGCCCTCTCGGGCACTTGCGGTTTTGTTTCTCCTCTATGAGCACCGCCCGCTCATTGGCAGCGCTGCTCATGAGCACCGCCCTCTCGGGCACTCGCGGTTTTGTTTCTCCTCTATGAGCACCGCCCGCTCATTGGCAGCGCTGCTCATGAGCACCGCCCTCTCGGGCACTCGCGGTTTTGTTTCTCCTCGTGCTCATTGGCAGCGCTGCTCATGAGCACCGCCCTCTCGGGCACTCGCGTTTTTTTTTCTCCTCTATGAGCTTGCTCGCTCATTTGCAGCGCTGCTCATGAGCACCGCCCTCTCAGGCACTCGCTGTTTTGTTTCTCCTCTATGAGCACCGCCCGCTCATTGGCAGCGCTGCTCATGAGCACCGCCCTCTCGGGCACTCGCGGTTTTGTTTCTCCTCTTGCTCATTGGCAGCCCTGCTCATGAGCACCGCCCTCTCGGGCACTCGCGGTTTTCTTTCTCCTCGTGCTCATTGGCAGCGCTGCTCATGAGCACCGCCCTCTCTGGCACTCGCGGTTTTGTTTCTCCTCGTGCTCATTGGCAGCGCTGCTCATGAGCACCGCCCTCTCGGGCACTCGCGGTTTTTTTTTTCCTCGATGAGCACCGCCCGCTCATTGGCAGCGCTGCTCATGAGCACCGCCCACTCGGGCACTCGCGATTTTTTTTTTCCTCGATGAGCACCGCCCGCTCATTGGCAGCGCTGCTCATGAGCACCGCCCTCTCGGGCACTCGCGGTTTTGTTTTTCCTCGATGAGCACCGCCCGCTCATTGGCAGCGCTGCTCATGAGCACCGCCCTCTCGGGCACTCGCGGTTTTGTTTTTCCTCTATGAGCACCGCCCTCTCGGGCACTCGCGGTTTTGTTTGTCCTCTATGAGCACCGCCCTCTCGGGCACTCGCGGTTTTGTTTTTCCCCGTGCTCATTCGCAGCGCTGCTCATGAGCACCAATGAGCACGAGGAAAAACAAAACCGCGAGTGCCGACAAGGGAGGTGCTCATAGAGGAGCGCTGCGAATGAGCACGAGGAAAAACAAAACCGCGAAGTCCGACAAGGGCGGTGCTCATAGAGTAGCGCTGCCAATGAGCACGAGGAAGAACAAAACCGCGAGTGCCGACAAGGTCGGTGCTCATAGAGGAAAAACAAAACCGCGAGTGCCGACAAGGGCTGTGCTCATAGAGGAAAAACAAAACCGCAAGTGCCGACAAGGGCGGTGCTCATAGAGGAAAAACAAAACCGCGAGTGCCGACAAGGGCGGTGCTCATGAGCAGCCCTGCTCCTGAGCTCGAGGAAAACCAAACAAAACCGCGAGTGCCGACAAGGGCGGTGCTCATGAGCAGCACTGCGAATGAGCACGAGTTAAAACAAACAAAACCGCGAGTGCCGACAAGGGCGGTGCTCAGGAGCAGCGCTGCGAATGAGCACGAGGAAAAACAAACAAAACCGCGAGTGCCGACAAGGGCGGTGCTCAGGAGCAGCGCTGCGAATGAGCACGAGGAAAAACAAACAAAACCGCGAGTGCCGACAAGGGCGGTGCTCAGGAGCAGCGCTGCGAATGAGCACGATGAAAAACAAACAAAACCGCGATTGCCGACAAGGGCGGTGCTCATGAGCAGCGCTGCGAATGAGCATGAGGAAAAACTATGACGTTTTTTAGTGATTTTTGACGACATACGATACTATGACGGTTCTTAGTCATTTTTGACGACATACTACACTGTTTTTCAGCCATTATTTACGTCATGCTTTACTATGACATTTTTGTGATATTTTTCACGACATACTATACTACGACGTTCTTTCGTCATGTTTGACGAGATAGTAGACTATGACATTTTTTAGTGATTTTTTACGACGTACTATACTATGACATTTTTTACGACATACTATGCTATGACGTTTTTTAGTGATTTTGGACGACATACTATACTATGACGGTTTTTCGTGATTTTTGATGACATACTATACTATGACGTTTTTGAGTGATTTATATGACATACTATACTATGAGATTGTTGGTGACATGTTTGACCAGATACTTTTTTAGTGATTTTTGATGACATACTATACTATGTCTTCTTTTTTGATTCTTGACAACATACTATACTATCACGTTTTTAAGCCATTTTTGCCGACATACTATACTATGACGCTTTTTAACCATTTTTGATAACATGTGATACTATGACGTTTTTGAGTGATTCCGGACGACATACTATACTATTACGGTTGTCAGCCATTTTTGACGACATACTATACTATGACATTTTGACTGATTTTGGACAACAGACTATACTATGTCGAGTGATTTTTGACGACATTCTATACTATGACGCTTTTTAGCCATTTTTGACAACTTACTATACTATGACGTTTTTTAGTGATTTTTGATGACATACTATACTATGACGGTTTTTAGTGATTTTTTGACGGCACACTATACTATGACATTTTCGAGTGATTTTGGACGACAGACTATACTATGACGTTTTTGTGATATTTTTGACGACAAACTATTTCATGTTTTTTGGCCATTGTTGACGACATACTATACTATGACATTTTAGAGTGATTCAAGACGACATACTAAACTATGGCGGTTTTTAGCCATTTTGGACTACAGACTATACTATCACGGTTTTTAGTGATTTTTGACGACATACTATACTATCACGGTATTTAGTGATTTTTGACGACATACTATACTATCACGGTTTTTAGTGATTTCTGACGACATACTATACTATGACGGTATTTAGTGATTTTTGACAACAGACTATACTATGACGGTTTTTAGTGATTTTGTACGACATACTATACTATGACGTTTTTTTGCCATTTGTGACAACATACTATACTATCACGTTTTTCAGTGATTCCGGACGACATACTATACTATGACTTTTGTCAGCCATTTTGACGACATACTATACTATGACATTTTGACTGACATTTTAGACGACATACTATACAATGACGGTTTTTTAGCAATTTTTGACTACATACTATACCATGACGTTTTTGAGTGATTTCAGACGATGTATTATACTCTCACGTCTTTTATGTGATTTAGTACGACATACTACACAATGACGTTTCTTAGCCATTTTTGACGACATACTATACTATCACTTTTTTAGTGATTTTTGACGACATACTATACTATGACGTTTTCTAGTCATTTTTGACGACATACTATACTATGAAGTTTTTGAGTGATTTTGGACAACAGACAATACTATGACGTATTTTAGCCATTTTTGATGACATACTGTACTATGACTTCTTTTGTGATTCTTGACAACAAACTATGCTATATCGTTTTTTTGTGATTTTGGACGACATACTATAATATCACGGTTTTTAATCATTTTTGACGACATACTATACTATGACGCTTTTTAGTGATTTTTGACGACATACTATACTATGACATTTTTGAGTGATTTTTGACGACATTCTATACGATGACGTTTTAAGTGTTTTTGGAAGACATACTATGCTATGACGTTTTTTAGTGATTTTTGACGACATGCTATAGTGTGACGTTTTTAGTGATGTTTTGGAAGACATACTATACTATCACGGTTTTTAGTCATTTTTGAAGACATACTATACTATGACATTTTTAAGCCATTTTTTACGACATACTAAACAATGACGCTTTTTAGCCATTTTTGACGAAATACTATACTATGACATTTTTGCGACATTTTTGAAGACATTCTATACTGTGGCGTTTATTTGTTATTTTGGACGACATAATATACTATGACATTTTTGCGACATTTTTGAGGACATCCTATACTATCACTTTTTGGTGATATCTTGGCTGACATACTAAACTAAGACGTTTTAGTGATTTTTGACGGTGTACTATACTATGACATTATTGTGACATTTTTGACGACATATTATAGTATGATTTTTTGGTGATATTTTGGACGGCATACTTATACTATCACGTTTTTGTGACATTTTTGACGATATACTCCACTATGACATTTTTGCCACATTTTTGACGACATACTATACTATGACGATTTTAGCGATATTTTGGACGACATACTATACTATTACATTTTTTAGTGATTTCTGACGACAGAATATACTTTGACGTTTTTGGTGATGTTTTTGACAACATACTACATTATGACCTTTTTAGTGATTTATCAAGACATGCGATGCTTTGACGTTTTTTAAGCCATTTTTCACGAGATGCAATACTATGAAGTTTTTGAGTGATTTTGGACGACAGACTATACTATGACGTATTTCAGCCATTTTTGACGACATACTATACAATGACGTTTTTGAGTGATTTTTGACGACATACTATACTTTGACGTTTTTTTGTGATTTTTGACGACATACTATACTATGACGGTTTTCAGGGATTTTGTACGACATACTATACTATGAGGGTTTTTAGCTATTTTTGACGACATGCTATACTATGACGTTTTTGTGATATTTTTGACGACATACTATACTATGAAGTTTTTGAGTGATTTTGGACAACAGACTATACTATGACGTATTTTAGTGATTTTTGACGACATGCTATACTATGACGTTTTTGAGTGATTGTTAACGACATACTATACTATGACATTTTTGCGACATTTTAGAAGACATTCTATACTGTGACGTTTTTTTGTGATTTTGGACGACATAATATACTATGACATTTTTGCGACATTTTTGAGGACATCCTATACTATGACTTTTTGGTGATATCTTGGCTGACATACTAAACTAAGACGTTTTAGTGATTTTTGAAGGTGTACTATACTATGACATTATTATGACATTTTTGACGACATATTATAGTATGATTTTTTGGTGATATTTTGGACGGCATACTTATACTATCACGTTTTTGAGACATTTTTGACGATATACTCCACTATGACATTTTTGCCACATTTTTGACGACATACTATACTATGACGATTTTAGTGATATTTTGGACGACATACTATACTATTACATTTTTTAGTGATTTCTGACGACAGAATATACTTTGACGTTTTTTAGTGATTTTTGACGACAGACTATACTATGACGTTTTTAGTGATTTATCAAGACATAAGATGCTTTGACGTTTTTTAAGCCATTTTTCACGACATACTATACTATGGAGTTTTTGAGTGATTTTGGACGACATACAATACTATGAAGTTTTTGAGTGATTTTGGACGACAGACTATACTATGACGTATTTCAGCCATTTTTGACGACAGACTATACAATGACGTTTTTGAGTGATTTTTGACGACATACTATACTTTGACGTTTTTTTGTGATTTTTGACGACATACTATACTATGACGGTTTTCAGGGATTTTGTACGACATACTTTTCTATGACGTATTTTAATGATTTTTGACGACATGCTATACTATGACGTTTTTGAGTGATTGTTGACGACATACTATACTATGACATTTTTGCGACATTTTAGAAGACATTCTATACTGTGACGTTTTTTTGTGATTTTGGACGACATAATATACTATGACATTTTTGCGACATTTTTGAGGACATCCTATACTCTGACTTTTTGGTGATATCTTGGCTGACATACTATACTACGACGTTTTAGTGATTTTTGACCATGTACTATACTATGACATTATTGTGACATTTTTGACGACATATTATAGTATGATTTTTTGGTGATATTTTGGACGGCATACTTATACTATCACGTTTTTGTGACATTTTTGACGATATACTCCACTATGACATTTTTGCCACATTTTTGACGACATACTATACTATGACGATTTTAGTGATATTTTGGACGACATACTATACTATTACATTTTTTAGTGATTTCTGACGACAGAATATACTTTGACGTTTTTTAGTGATTTTTGACGACAGACTATACTATGACGTTTTTGGTGATGTTTTTGACAACATACTACATTATGACCTTTTTAGTGATTTATCAAGACATGCGATGCTTTGACGTTTTTTAAGCCATTTTTCACGACATACAATACTATGAAGTTTTTGAGTGATTTTGGACGACAGACTATACTATGACGTATTTCAGCCATTTTTGACGACAGACTATACAATGACGTTTTTTAGTGATTTTTGACGACAGACTATACTATGACGTTTTTGGTGATGTTTTTGACAACATACTACATTATGACCTTTTTAGTGATTTATCAAGACATGCGATGCTTTGACGTTTTTTAAGCCATTTTTCACGACATACTATACTATGAAGTTTTTGAGTGATTTTGGACGACAGACTATACTTTGACGTTTTTTTGTGATTTTTGACGACATACTATACTATGACGGTTTTCAGGGATTTTGTACGACATACTATACTATGACGTATTTTAGCGATTTTTGACGACATGCTATACTATGACGTTTTTGAGTGATTGTTGACGACATACTATACTATGACATTTTTGCGATATTTTAGAAGACATTCTATACTGTGACGTTTTTTTGTGATTTTTGACGACATAATATACTATGACATTTTTGCGACATTTTTGAGGACATCCTATACTATGACTTTTTGGTGATATCTTGGCTGACATACTATACTACGACGTTTTAGTGATTTTTGACCATGTACTATACTATGACATTATTGTGACATTTTTGACGACATATTATAGTATGATTTTTTGGTGATATTTTGAACGGCATACTTATACTATCACGTTTTTGTGACATTTTTGACGATATACTCCACTATGACATTTTTGCCACATTTTTGACGACATACTATACTATGACGATTTTAGTGATATTTTGGACGACATACTATACTATTACATTTTATAGTGATTTCTAAAGACAGAATATACTTTGACGTTTTTTAGTGATTTTTGACGACAGACTATACTATGACGTTTTTTGGTGATTTTTGACGACATGACCTTTGTGGTACATTTTTGACGACATGACTTTTTTGTGATATTTTTGACGAAATACTATACTATGACATTTTGACTGATTTTGGACAACAGACTATACTATGTGGAGTAATTTTTAGTGATTTTTGACGACATATTATAGTATGACGTTTTATAGTCATTTCGGACGACATACTACACTATCACGGATTTTAGCCATTTTTGACAACATACTATACTATGACGTTTTTTAGTGATTTTTGACGACATACTATACTATGAGATTGTTGGTGACATGTGTGATGACATACTATGACGTTTTTGTGAAATTTTGGATTACATGACGTTTGTGTGACATTTTTGACGACATGACTTTTTTGTGATATTTTTGACGACATACTATACTATGAAATTTTGACTGATTTTGGACAACAGACTATACTATGTCGAGTGATTTTTGACGACATTCTATACTATGACGTTTTAAGATTTTTTGGAAGACATACTATACTATGACGTTTTTGTGAGATTTTTGACTATATTTGAAGTTTTTGAGTGATTTTGGACAACAGACTATACAATGACAATGTTCAGTGATTTTTGAGGACATGCTATAGTATGACGTTTTTGAGTGATTGTTAACGACAGACTATACTAGGACAATGTTCAGTGATTTTTGACTACATGCTATACTATGACGTTTTTTAGTGATTTTGGACGACAGACTATACTATGACGTATTTCAGCCATTTTTCACGACATACTATACAATGACGTTTTTGAGTGATTTTTGACGACATACTATACTATGAAATTTTTGAGTGATTTTGGACAACAGACTATACTATGACGTATTTTAGTGATTTTTGACGACATGCTATACTATGACGTTTTTGAGTGATTGTTGACGACATACTATACGATGACATTTTTGCGACATTTTTGAAGACATACTATACTGTGACGTTTTTTTGTGATTTTGGACTACATAATATGCTATGAATTTTTTGCGACATTTTTGAGGACATCCTATACTATGACTTTTTGGTGATATCTTGGACGACATACTATACTACGACGTTTTTAGTGATTTTTGACCATGTACTATACTATGACATTATTGTGACATTTTTGACGACATATTATAGTATGATTTTTTGGTGATATTTTTGACGACATACTTATACTATCAAGTTTTTGTGACATTTTTGACGATATACTACACTATGACATATTTGCCACATTTTTGACGACAGACTATACTATGACGATTTTAGTGATATTTTGGACGACATACTATACTATTACATTTTTTAGTGATTTCTGACGACAGAATATACTTTGACGTTTTTTAGTGATTTTTGACGACAGACTATACTATGACGTTTTTGGTGATATCTTTTTGACAACATACTACACCATGACCTTTTTAGTGATTTCTCAAGACATACGATGCTGTGACGTTTTTTAAGCCATTTTTCACGACATACTATACTATGAAGTTTTTGAGTGATTTTGGACGACATGCTACACGGACGTTTTTTTGTGATTTTTGACGACATGCTACACTATCACGTTTTTTTGTGATTTTTGACAACATATTATAGTATGACATTTTTTACTGTTTTTTGACGACAGAATATACTATGATGTTTTTGCCATATTTTTGACAACATACTATACTATGACGTTTTTTAGTGATTTTAGACGACATACGATACTATGACGTTTTTGTTTACTTTTGACGACGTACTTTAGATGACATTTTTGACAACATACTATACTATGACGTTTTTTAGTGATTTTTGACGACATGACGTTTGTGTGACATTTTTGACGACATGACTTTTTGTGATATTTTTGACGACATACTATACTATGACATTTTGACTGATTTTGGACAAGAGGCTATACTATGTCGAGTGATTTTTTACGACATTCTATACTATGACGTTTTTAGTGATTTTTGACGACATGCTATAGAATGACGTTTTTAGTGATATTTTGGAAGACATAAATATAGTATGACGTTTTTGAGTCATTTCGGACGACATACTACACTATCACGGATTTTAGCCATTTTTGACGACATACTATACTATGACATTTTTTAAGCCATTTTTGACGACATACTATACTATGACGTTTTTCGTGACATTTTTGATGACATACTATATAATGACGGTTTTTAGCAATTTTTGAAGACATACTATACTATTACGTTTTTGAGTGATTTCAGACGACATACTATACTCTCACGTTTTTTTTTTGATTTAGTACGACATACTACACAATGACGTTTTTTCGCCATTTTTGACGACATGCTACACTATGACGTTTTTGAGTGATTTTTGACGACATACTATACTGTGACGGTTTTTTGTGATTTTCGACGACATACTGTACTATGACGGTTTTTAGCCATTTTTTATGACATACTATA
>JAMOIN010001699.1:0-14331 GCA_024666655.1 Dascyllus trimaculatus
CGCCTGGCTCTCCAGCAGAGCCTGTTCAAACCACTCCCAAGGAGAGCCTGTCCACACGGCTCCCCAGCAACACAGCCCAGCACACCGGGCTCCCCAGCCCAGCTCACCGGGCTCCCCAGCATAGCACACGGGGGCCACCAGCAACACAGCCCGCCTGGCTCTCAAGCAGAGCCTGTTCAAACCGCTCCCCAGCAGAGCCTGTCCACACGGCTCCCCAGCAGCACAGCCAAGCACACCGGGCTCCAGAGCACAGCACACGGGGCCCCCCAGCACCACAGCCCGCCTGGCTCTCCATCAGAGCCTGTTCACACGGCTCCCCAGGAGCACAGCCCGCCTGGCTCTCCAGCATAGTCTGTTCACACCGCTCCCCAGCAGCACAGCCCAGAAAACCGGGCTCCCCAGCACAGCACACGGGGCCCCCCAGCACCACAGCCTGCCTGGCTCTCCATCAGAGCCATTTCACAGCGCTCCGCAGCAGAACTTGTCCACACGGCTCCCCAGCAGAACAGCCCAGCACACCGGGCTCCCCAGCACAGCACACGGGGGCCCCCAGCACCACAGCCCGCCTGGCTCTCCATCAGAGCCTGTTAAACCCTCTCCCCATGAGAGCCAGTCCACACGGCTTCCCAGCACCACAGCCCAGCACACTGGGCTCCGAAGCCCAGCTCACTGGGCTCCCGAGCACAGCACACGGGGGCCCCCAGCACCACAGCCCGGCTGGCTCTCCATCAGAGCCTTTTCACACCGCTCCCCGACAGAGCCTGTCCACACGGCTCCCCAGCAGCAAAGCCCAGCACACCGGGCTCCCCAGCCCAGCTCACCAGGGTCCCCAGCACAGAACACGGGGCCCCCCAGAACCACAGCCCGCCTGGCTCTCCATCAGAGACTGTTCACACCGCTCCGCAGCAGAGCCTGTCTACACGGCTCCCCAGCACCAAAGCCAAGAACACCGGGCTCCCCAGCCCCGCTCACCGGGCTCCCCAGCACAGCACACGGGGCCCCCCAGAACCACAGCCCGCCTGGCTCTCCATCAGAGCGTCTTCACACCGCTCCCCAGCAGAGCCTGTCCACACGGCTCCCCAGCACCACAGCCCAGCACAACGGGCTCCTCAGCCCAGCTCACCGGGCACCCCAGCACAGCACAGGGGGGCCCCCAGCACCACAGCCCGCCTGGCTCTCCTGCAGAGCCTTCTCAAACCACTCCCCAGCACAGCCTGTCCACACGGCTCCCAAGCACCACAGCCCAGCACACCGGGCTCCCCAGCACCACAGCCCAAATGGCTCGCCAGCAGAGCCTTTTCAAACCAATCCCCACCAGAGCCTGTCCACACGGCTACCCAGCACAGCAGCCTAGCACACCGGGCTCCCCAGCACAGCTCAACGGGGTCACCAGCACAGCACACGGGGCCCACCAGCACCACAGCCTTCCTGGCTCTCCATCAGTGCCTGTTCACACCGCTCCGCAGCAGAGCCTGTCGAAACGGCTCCCCAGCACCACAGCCCAGCACACCGGGCTCCCCACCCCAGCTCACCGGGCTCCCCAGCACAGCACACGGAGGCCCCCAGGACCACAGCCCGCCTTGCTCTCCAGCAGAGCCTATTCAAACCAATCCCCACCAGAGCCTGTCCACACGGCTCCCCAACACAGCAGCCTAGCACACCGGGGTCCCCAGCACAGCTCAACGGGCTCACCAGCACAGCACACGGGGCCCACCAGCACCACAGCCTGCCTGGCTCTCAATCAGAGCTTGTTCACACCACTCCGCAGAAGAGCCTGTCTACACGGCTCCCCAGCAGCACAGCCCAGCACACCGGGCTCCCCAGCCCAGCTCAACGGGCTCCCCAGCACAGCACACGGGGCCCCCCAGCACCACAGCCCGCCTGACTCTCCATCAGAGCCTGTTCACTCCGCTCCCCAGCATTGCCTGTTCAAACCACTCGCCAGCAGAGCCTGTAGACACGGCTCCCCAGCACCACAGCCCAACACACCGGGCTCCCCAGCCCAGCTCAACGGGCTCCCCAGCACAGCACACGGGGCCCCCCAGCACCACAGACCGCCTGACTCTCCATCAGAGCCTGTTCAACCCTCTCCCCATCAGAGCCTGTCCACACGGCTTGCCAACACCACATCCCAGCACACTGGGCTCCGCAGCCCAGCTCACTGGGCTCCCGAGCACAGCACACGGGGCCCCCCAGCAACACAGCCCGGCTGGCTCTCCATCAGAGCCTTTTCACACCGCTCCCCGGCAGAGCCTGTCCACACAGCTCCCCAGCAGCACAGCCCAGCACAACGGGCTCCCCAGCCATGCTCACCAGGGTCCCCAGCACAGAACACGGGGCCCCCCGGCACCACAGCCCGCCTGGCTCTCCAACAGAGCCTGTTCAAACCACCCCCCAGAAGAGCCTGTCCACACAGCTCCCCAGCACCACAGGCCAGCACACCGAACTCTTCAGCCCAGCTCACCGGGCCGCCCAGCACAGGACAGGGTGGCCCCCAGCACCACAGCCCGCCTGAGCTCTCCATAAGAGCCTGTTCACACCGCTCCGGAGCAGAGCCTGTCGACACGGCTCCCCAGCACCACAGCCCAGCACACCGGGCTCCCCAGCCCAGCACACCGGGCTCCCCATCACAGCACACGGGGGCACCCAGCACCACAGCCCGCCTGGCTCTCCGGCAGAGCCTGTTCAAACCACTCCCCAGCAGAGCCTGTCCACTCGGCTCCCCAGCACAACAGCCCAGCACACCGGGCTGCCCAGGCCAGCTCAACGGGCTCCTCCGCACAGAACAAGGGGCCCCCCAGCACCACAGCCCGCCTGGCTCTCCATCAGAGCCTGTTCAACCCTCTCCCCAGCAGAGCCTGTCCACACGGCTCCCGAGCACCACAGCCCAGCACACCGGGCTCCCCAGACCAGCTCAACGGGATCCCCAGCACAGCACACGGGGCCCCCCAGCACAGCACACGGGGCTTCCCAGCACAACAGCCCGCCTGGCTCTCCATCAGAGCCTGTACAAAACTCTCCTCAGCAGAGCCGGTTCAAACCACTCCCCAGCAGAGCCTGTCCACACGGCTCCCCAGCACCACAGCCTAACACACCGGGCTCTGAAGCTCAGCTCACCGGGATCCCCAGCCCAGCACACAGGGCCCCCAAGAACCACAGCCCGCCTGGCTCTCCATCAGAGCCATTTCACACCGCTCCCCAGCAGAGCCTGTCCACACGGCTCCCCAGCACCACAGCCCAGCACACCGGGCTCCCCAGAACAGCACACCGGGCCTCCCAGCACCACAGCCCGCCTGGCTCTCCATCAGAGACTGTTCACACCGCTCCCCAGAAGATGACTGTTCACACCGCTCCCCAGCACAGCCTGTCTACACGGCTCCCCAGCAGTACAGCCCAGCTTACCGGGCTCCCCAGCCCTGCTTTCCGGGCTCCCCAGCACTGGACACGGGGGCACCCAGAACCACCGGCCGCCTGGCTCTCCAGCAGAGCCTTTTAACACTGCTCCCCAGTAGAGCCTGTCCACAGGGCTCCCCAGCAGCAGAGCCCAGCACACCGGGCTCGCCAGCCGATGTCACCGGGCTCCCCAGCAAGGCACACGGGCCCCCCAGCACCACAGCCCGCCTGGCTCTCCAGCAGAGCCTGTTCACACCGCTCTGCAGCAGAGCCTGTCCACACGGCTCCCAAGCACGACAGCCCAGCACACAGGGCTCCGCAGCACAGCACACGGGGCCCCCCAGCACCACAGCACGCCTGGCTCTCCATCAGAACCTGTTCAACCCTCTCCCCAGCAGAGCCTGTCCACACGGCTCCCCAGCACCACAGCCCAGCACACCGGGCTCCCCAGCCCAACTCAACGGGCTCCCCAGCACAGCACACTTGCCCCCCCAGTACAGCACACGGGGCTACCCAGCACAACAGCCCGCCTGGCTCTCCATCAGAGCCTGTTCAACCCTCTCCCCAGCAGAGCCTTTCCACACGGCTTCCCAGCACCACAACCCAGCACAGTGGGCTCCGAAGCCCAGCTCACTGGGCTCCCGAGTACAGCACACGGGGGCCCCCAGCACCACAGCCCGGCTGGCTCTCCATCAGAGCATGTTCACACCGTTCAACAGCACAGCCTGTCTACACGGCTCGCCATCACCACAGCAAAGCACACAGGGATCCCCAGCCCAGCTCACCGGGCTCCTGAGCACAGCTCACGGGGGCCCACAGCACCACAGCCCGCCTGGCTCTCCATCAGGTCCTGTTCACACCCCTCCGCAGCAGAGCCTGTCTACACGGCTCCCCAGCACAAAAGCCCAGCACACCGGGCTCCCCAGCCCAGCTCACCGGGCTCCCCAGCACAGCACACGGGGCCCCCCAGCACCAAAGCCTACCTGGCTCTCCAGCAGAGCCTGTTCAAACCACTCCCCAACAGAGCCTGTCCACACGGCTCCCCAGCACCACAGCCCAGCACACTGGGCTCCCCAGCCCAGCTCAACGGGCTCCCCAGGACAGCACACGGTCCCCCCCAGCACCACAGCCCGCCTGGCTCTCCATCAAATCCTGTTCACACCGCTCCCCAGCAGAGCCTGTCCACACGGCTCCCCAGCACCACAGCCCAGAACACTGGGCTCCCCAGCCCACCTCACCGGGCCCACTACACACATCACACGGGGGCGCCCAGAATCACAGCCCGCCTGGCTCTCCATCAGAGCCAGTTCACAAAGCTCCGCAGCAGAGCCTGTCTACACGGATCCCCAGCACCACAGCCCAGCTCACCGGGCTCTCCAGCACTGCACACGGGGCCCCCCAGCACCACAGCCCGCCTGGCTCTCGAGCAGAGCCTGATCAAACCACTCCCCCAGCAGATCCTGTCCACATGGCTCCCCAGCACCACAGTCAAGCAAACCGGGCTCCCCAGCCCTGCTCACCCGGCTCCCCAGCACAGCACACGGGGCCCCCCAGCACCACAGCCCACCTGGCTCTCCATCAGAGCCTGTCCACACAGCTCCCCTGCAGAGCCTGTCTACAGGGCTGCCCAGCAGCACAGCCCAGCACACCGCAGTAAAGCCCGCCTGGCTCTCAAGCAGAGCCTGTTCACACCGCTTCCCAGAAGCACAGAACAGCACACCGGGTTCCCCAGCAAAGCAAACGGGGGCCCCCAGCACCACGGCCCACCTGGCTATGCAGCAGAGCCTGTTCAAACCACTCCCATGCAGAGCCGGTCCACACGGCTCCACAGCACCACAGCCCAGAACACCGGGCTCCCCAGCCCAACTCACCGGGCCCCCCAGCACAGCACAAGGGGCCCCCCAGCACCACAGCCCTCCTGGCTCTCCATCAGAGCCTGTTCACACGGCTCCGCAGCAGACCCTGTCCACACGGCACCCCAGCAGCTAAGCCCAGCACACCGGGCTCCCAAGCCCAACTCACCGGGCCCCCCAGCACAGCACAAGGGGCCCCCCAGCACCACAGCCCGCCTGGCTCTCCATCAGAGCCTGTTCACACCGCTCCCCAGCAGAGCCCGTCTACACGGCTCCCCAGCACCACAGCCCAGCACACAGGGCTCCCCAGCACAGCACACGGGGCCCACCAGCACCACAGCCCGCCTGGCTCTCCATCAGAGACAGTCCACACGGCTCCCAGGCACCACAGCCCAGCACACCGGGCTCCCGAGCCCAGCTCACCGGGCTCCCCAGCACAGCAAACGGCGCCCCCCAGCAGGGCCTGTCTACACGGTTCGCCAGCACCACAGCCCAGCACACCGGGCTCCACAGCCCAGCTCACCGGGCTCCACAGCACAGCACACGTGGGCCCCCAGAAACACATCCCGCCTTTCTCTCCAGCAGAGCCTGTTCAAAACACTCCCCAGCAGAGCATGTCCACACGGCTCCCCAGCATCACAGCCCAGCACACCGGGCTCCCCAGCACAGAACACGGGGGCCCCCAGCACAGCACACGAGGGCCCACAGTACCACAGCCTGCCTGGCTCTCCATCAGAGACTGTTCACACCGCTCCCCAGCAGAGCCTGTTCACTCCGCTCCCCAGAAGAGCCTGTCTACACGGCTCCCCAGCACCACAGCCCAGCACACCGGGCTCCCCAGCCCAGCTCACCGGGCTCCCCAGCACAGCACACGCGGCCCCCCAGGACCACAGCCCGCCTGGCTCCCCAGCAGAGCCTGTTCAAACCACTCCCCAAGAGAGCCTTTCCATACGGTTAAGCAGCAGCACAGCCCAGCACACCGGGCTCCCCAGCCCAACTCACCGGGCCCCCCAGCACAGCACAAGGGGCCCCCCAGCACCACAGCCCTCCTGGCTCTCCATCAGAGCCTGTTCACACGGCTCCGCAGCAGACCCTGTCCACACGGCACCCCAGCAGCTAAGCCCAGCACACCGGGCTCCCCAGCCCAACTCACCGGGCCCCCCAGCACAGCACAAGTGGCCCCCCAGCACCACAGCCCCCCTGGCTCTCCATCAGAGACAGTCCACACAGTTCGCCAGCACCACAACCCAGCACACCGGGCTCCACAGCCCAGCTCACCGGGCTCCACAGCACAGCACACGTGGGCCCCCAGCAACACATCCCGCCTGTCTCTCCAGCAGAGCCTGTTCAAACCACTCCCCAGCAGAGCCTGTCCAAACGGCTCCCAAGCAGCACAGCCCAGCACACCGGGCTCCCCAGCCCTGCTCACCGGGCTCCACAGGACAGCACACGGGGCCCCCCAGCACCACAGCCCACCTGGCTCTCCATCAGAGCCTGGTCACAGCGCTCCGCAGCAGAGCCTGTCCACACGGCTCCCCAGCAGCACAGCCCAGCACACCGGGCTCCCCAGCCAAGCTCACCGGGCTCGCCAGCACAGCACAAGGGGGCCCTCAGCACCACAGCCCGGCTGACTCTCCATCAGGGCCTGTTCACACCGCTCCCCAGCAGAGCCTGTCCATACCGCTCGCCAGTACCACGGCCCTGTACACCGGGCTCCCCTGCACAGCACACGGGGCCCCCCAGCACCACAGCCGGCCTGGCTCTCCAGCAGAGCCGGTTCAAACCACTCGCCAGCAGAGCCTTTCCACACGGCTCCCCAGCAGCAGAGCCCAGCACACCGGTCTCCCCAGCCCACCTCACCGGGCCCCCCAGCACAGCACACGGGGGCCCCCACCATCACAGCCCGCCTGGCTCTCCATCAGAGCCTGTTCACTCCGCTCCCAAGCAGAGCCTGTCCACACGGCTCCCCAGCAGCACAGCCCAGCACACCGGGCTCCCCAACACAGCACACGGGCCCCCCCAGCACAGCACACGGGGATAACCAGCACCACAGCCCGCCTGGCTCTCCATCAGAGCCTGTTCAACCCTCTCCCAAGCAGAGCATGTCCACACGGCTTCCCGGCACCACAACCCAGCACACTGGGCTCCGAAGCCCAGCTCACTGGGCTCCCGAGTACAGCACACGGGAGCCCCAAGCACCACAGCCCGGCTTGCTCTCCATCAGAGCCTGTTCACACCGCTCAACAGCACAGCCTGTCTACACGGCTCCCAATCACAACAGCCCAGCACACAGGGATCCCCAGCCCAGCTCACCGGGCTCCTGAGCACAGCTCACGGGGGCCCCCAGCACCACAGACCGCCTGGCTCTCCATCAGGGCCTGTTCAAACCCCTCCGCAGCACAGCCTGTCTACACGGCTCCCCAGCACAAAAGCCCAGCACACCGGGCTCCCCAGCCCAGCTCACCGGGCTCCCCAGCACAGCACACGGGGCCCCCCAGCACCACAGCCTGCCTGGCTCTCCAGCAGAGCCTGTTCAAAGCACTCCCCAGTAGAGCCTGTCCACAGGGCTCCCCGGCAGCACAGCCCAGTACACCGGT
Source organism: Dascyllus trimaculatus (assembly GCA_024666655.1). Taxonomy (NCBI): domain Eukaryota; kingdom Metazoa; phylum Chordata; class Actinopteri; family Pomacentridae; genus Dascyllus; species Dascyllus trimaculatus. The sequence continues at coordinate 7,844 of JAMOIN010001699.1, forward strand.
CTCCCCAGCCCAGCTCAAAGGGCTCCCCAGCACAGCACACGGGGGCCCCCAACACCACAGCACACCTGGCTCTCCATCAGTGCCTGTTCACACCGCTCCCCATTAGAGCCTGTCCACACGGCTCCCCAGCAGCACAGCCCAGCACACTGGGCTCCCCAGCACAGAACACGGGGGCACCCAACACCACAGCCTGCCTGGCTTTCCATCAGAGCCTGTTCACACCGCTCCCCAGCAGAGCATGTCCACACGGCTCCCCAGCAGCACAGCCCAGCTCACCGCGCTCCCCAGCACAGCACACGGGGGCCCCCAGCACCACAGCCCGCCTGGCAATAAAACAGACCCATTTCAAACCACTCCCCAGCAGAGCCTGTCCACACGGCTCCCAAGCACCACAGCCCAACACACCGGGCTCCGAAGCCGAGCTCAACGGGCTCCCCAGCAAAGAACACGGGGCCCCCCACACCACAGCCCGCCTGGCTCTCCATCGGAGCCTTTCCACACCGCTCCCCAGCAGAGCCTGTCCACACGGCTCCCCAGCACCACAGCCCAGCACAACGGGCTCCATTGCGCAGCTCACCGGGCTCCCCAGCACAGCACACGCGGCCCCCCAGCACCACAGCCCGCCTGGCTCTCCATCAGAGCCTTTTCAAACCACTCCCCAGCAGAGCCTGACCACACGGCTCCCCAGCAGCACAGCCCAGCACACCGGGCTCCTCATCCCAGCTCACCGGGCTCCCCAGCACAGCACACGGGCCCCCCCAGCACCATTGCCCGCCTGGCTCTCCATCAAAGCCTGTTCAGACCGCTCAGAAGCAGAGCCTGTCTACACGGCACCCCATATCCACAGCCCATCACACCGGGTTCCCCAGCCCAGCTCACCGGTCTCCCCAGGACAGCACATGGGGCCCCCCAGCACCACAGCCCGCCTGGCTCTCCAGCAGAGCCTTTTCAAACCACTCCTCAGCAGAGCCTGTCCACATGGCTCCCCAGCACCACATCCCAGCACACCGGGCTCCTCAGCCCAGCTCACCGGGCTCCCCAGCACAGCACAAAGGGGCCCCCAGTACCACACCCCGCCTGGCCATCCAGCAGACCCTGGTCAAACCACTCCCCAGCAGAGCCTGTCCAAACGGCTCCCCAGCACCACAGCCCAACACACCGGGCATCGAAGCCCAGCTCAACGGGCTCCCCAGCACAGCACACGGGACCCCCATCACCACAGCCCGCCTGGCTCTCGAGCAGAGCCTGTTCAAACCACTCCCCAGCAGAGCCTGTCCACATGGCTCCCCAGCACCACAGCCCATCACACCGGGCTCCCCAGCCCAGCTCAACGGGCTCCCCAGCACAGCACACGGGGCCCCCCAGCACCACAGCCCGCCTGACTCTCCATCAGAGCCTGTTCAACCCTCTCCCCAGAAGAGCCCGTCCACACGGCTCCCCAGCACCACAGCCCACCACACCGGGCTCCCCAGCCGAGCTCAACCTGATCCCCAGCACAGCACACGGGTCTTCCCAGCCCCACAGCCCGCATGGCTCTCCATCAGAGCCTGTTCACTCCGCTCCCCAGCAGAGCCTGTCCACACGGCTCCCCAGCACCACAGCCCAGCACACCGGGCTCCCCAGCACAGCCCACGGGGCCCCCCAGCACAGCACACGGGGCTTCATAGCACCACAGCCCGCATGGCTCTCCATCAGAGCCTCTTCACACCGCTCCCAAGCAGAGCCTGTCTGCACGGCTCCCCAGCAGCACAGCCCAGCACACCAGGCTCCCCAGCCCAGCTCACCCGGCTCCCGATCACGGCACACGGGGCCCCCCAGCACCACAGTCTGCCTGGCTCTCCATTAGATCCTGTTGAAACCACAACCCAGCAGAGCCTGTCCACACGGCTCCCCAGCAGCACAGCCCAGCACACCTGGCTACTCAGCCCAGCACACCGGCCTCCCCAGCACAGCACAAAGGGGCCCCCAGTACCACAGCCCGCCTGGCCATCCAGCAGACCCTGTTCAGACAACTCCCCAGCAGAGCCTGTCCAAACGGCTCCCCAGCACGACAGCCCAACACACCGGGCTTTGAAGCCCAGCTCAACGGGCTCCCCAGCACAGCACACGGGGCCCCCCAGAACCACAGCCCGCCTGGCTCTCCATCAGAGCCATTTCACACCGCTCCCCAGCAGAGCCTGTCCACACGGCTCCCCAGCACCACAGCCCAGCTCACCGGGCTCCCCAGCACCACAGTCCGCCTGGCTCTAGAGCAGAGCCCTTACAAAACTCTTCTCAGCAGAGCCTGTCCACACGGCTCCCCAGCACCACAGCCCAGCTTACCGGGCTCCCCAGCCCTGCTTACCGGGCTCCCCAGCACTGGACACGGGGGCCCCCAGAACCACAGGCCGCCTGGCTCTCCAGCAGAGCCTGTTAACACTGCTCCCCAGTAGAGCATGTCCTCAGGGCTCCCCAGCAGCAGAGCCCAGCACACCGGGCTCCCCAGCCGATGTCACCGGGCTCCCCAGCAAGGCACACGGGCCCCCCAGCACCACAGCCCGCCTGGCTCTCCAGCAGAGCCTGTTCACACCGCTCCGCAGCAGAGCCTGTCCACACGGCTCCCAAGCACAACAGCCCAGCACACCACGCTCCCCAGCACAGCACACGGGGCCCCCCAGCACCACAGCACGCCTGGCTCTCCATCAGAGCCTTTTCAACCCTATCCCCAGCAGAGCCTTTCCACACGGATTCCCAGCACCACAGCACAGCACACTGGGCTCCGAAGCCCAGCTCACTGGGCTCCCGAGTACAGCACACCGGGGCCCCCAGCACCACAGCCCGCCTTGCTCTCCAGCAGAGCCTGTTCAAACCGCTCCCCAGCAGAGCCTGTCCACACGGCTCCCCAGCACCACAGCCCAGCACACCGGGCTCCCCAGCCCAGATCACCGAGCTCCCCAGCCAAGCTCACAGGGCTGCCCAGCAGAGCACACGGGGCCCCCCAGCACCACAGCCCGCCTGGCTGTCCAGCAGAGCCTTTTAAAACCACTCCCCAGCAGAGCCTGTCCACACGGCTCCCCAGCACCACAGCCCAACTCACCGGGCTCCCGAGGCCAACTCAACAGGCTCCCCATCACAGCACACGGGGCCCCCTAGCACCACAGCCCGCCTGGCTGTCCAACAGAGCCTGTTCACACCACTCCCCAGCAAAGCCTGTCTACAAGGCTCCCCAGCACCATAGCACAGCACACCAGGATCCCCAGCCCAGCTCACCGGGACCCCCTGCACAGCACACGGGGGCCCCCAGCACCACAGCCCGCCTGGCTATCCATCAGAGCCTGCTCAAACCGCTCCGCAGCAGAGCCTGTCTACACGGCTCCCCAGCACCACAGCCCAGCACACCGGGCTCCCCAGCCCTGCTCACCGGGCTCCCCAGCACAGCACACGGGGGCCCCCAGCACAGCTCACCGGGCTCCCCAGCAGAGCACACGGGGCCCCCCAGCACCACAGCCCGCCTGGCTTTCCATCAGAACCTATTCACAACGCTCCCCAGTAGAGCCTGTCCACACGGCTCCCCAGCACCACAGCACAGCACACCGGGCTCCCCAGCCCAGCACACCGGGCTCCCCATCACAGCACACGGGGGCACCCAGCACCACAGCCCGCCTGGCTCTCCGGCAGAGCCTGTTCAAACCACTCCCCAGCAGAGCCTGTCCACACGGCTCCCCAGCACCACAGCCCAGCACACCGGGCTCCCCAGCCCAGCTAAACGGGCTCCTCAGCACAGAACAAGTGGCCCCCCAGCACCACACCCCGCCTGGCTCTCCATCAGAGCCTGTCCACACCGCTCCTCAGAAGAGCCTGTCTCCACGGCTCCCCAGCAGCAGAGCCCAGCACACCTGGCTCCCCAGGCAGGTTCACTGGACTCCCCACCACAGCAACCGGGGGCCCCCAGCACCACAGCCCGCCTGGCTCTCCAGCAGAGCCTCTTCAAAACGCTCCCCAGCAGAGCCTGTCCTCACGGCTCCCAAGCACCACAGCCCAGCACACAGGGCTCCCCAGCCCTGCTCACCCGGCTCCCCAGCACAGAACACGGGGGCCCACAGCACTGCTCACCGGGCTCCCCAGCGCACCTCACCGGGCCCCCCAGCACAGCACACGGGGGCCCCCACCATCACAGCCCGCCTAACTCTCCATCAGAGCCTGTTCAACCATCTCCCCAGCAGAGCCTGTCCACACGGCTCCCAAGCACCACAGCCCACCACACAGGGCTCCCCAGCCCAGCTCAACCGTCCCCCCAGCACAGCACACGGGTCTTCCCAGCACCACAGCCCGCATGGCTCTCCATCAGAGCCTGTTCACTCCGCTCCCCAGCAGAGCCTGTCGACACGGCTCCCCAGCACCACAGCCCAGCACACCAGGCTCCCCAGCCCAGCTCACCCGGCTCCCGATCACGGCACACGGGGCCCCTCAGCACCACAGCCCAAATGGCTCGCCAGCAGACCATGTCTACACGGCTCCCCATCACCACAGTACAGCACACCGGGCTCCCCAGCACCACAGCCCAGCACACGGGGCTCCCCAGCCCAGCTTACAGGGCTCCCCAGCACAAAACACCGGGTCCCCCAGCACCACAGCTCGCCTGGCTCTCCATCAGAGCATGTTCAAACCTCTCCCCACAGAGCCTGTCCACACGGCTCCCCAGCAGCACAGCCCAGCTCACCGGGCTCCCCAGCAGAGCACACGGGGCCCCCCAGCACCACAGCCCGCCTGGCTCTCCAGCAGAGCCTTTTCAAACCAATCCCCACCAGAGCCTGTCCACATGGCTCCCCAGCACGACAGCCCGCCTGGCTCTCCATAAGAGCCTGTTCACACCGCTCCGGAGAAGAGCCTGTCGACACGGCTCCCCAGCACCACAGCACAGCACATCGGGCTCCCCAGCCCAGCTCACCGGGCTCCCCAGCACAGCACACGGGGCCCCCCAGCACCACAGCCTGCCTGGCTCTCCAGCAGAGCCTGATCAAACCACTCCCCAGCAGAGCCTGTCCACATGGCTCCCCAGCACCACAGCCCGCCTGGCTCTCCAGCAGAGCCTGTCTACACGGCTCCCCAGCAGCACAGCCCAGCAAACCGGGCACCTCTGCCCATCTCACCGGGCTCCCCAGCACCACAGCCCGCCTGGCTCTCCATCAGAGCCTGTTCAAACCACTCCCCAACAGAGCCTGTCCTCACGGCTCAACAGCACCACAGCCCAGAACACTGGGCTCCCCAGCCCAGCTCAACGGGCTCCCCAGAACAGCACACGGTCCCCCCCAGCACCACAGCCTGCCTGGCTCTCCATCAAATCCTGTTCACACCGCTCCCCAGCCGAGCCTGTGTACACGGCTCCCCATCACCACAGCCCAGCACACCGGGCTCCCCAGCCCAGCTCACCGGTCTCCCCAGGACAGCACACGAGTCCGCCCAGCACCACAGCCCGCCTGGCTCTCATTTAGAGCCTGTTCAAACCACTCCCCAGCAGAGCTTGTCCACATGGCTCCCCAGCAGCACAGCCAAGCACACATGGGCCCCCAGCACCACAGCCCGCCTGGCTTTCCATCAGAACCATTTCACAACGCTCCCCAGTAGAGCCTGTCCACACGGCTCCCCAGCACCAAAGCCCAGCACACCGGGCTCCCCAGCCCAGCTCACCGGGCTCCCCAGCACAGCACACGGGGGCACCCAGCACCACAGCCCGCCTTGCTCTCCGGCAGAGCCTGTTCAAACCACTCCCCAGCAGAGCCTGTCCACTCGGCTCCCCAGCACAACAGCCCAGCACACCGGGCTCCCCAGGCCAGCTCAACGGGCTCCTCCGCACAGAACAAGGGGCCCCCCAGCACCACAGCCCGCCTGGCTCTCCATCAGAGCCTGTTCAACCCTCTCCCCAGCAGAGCCTGTCCACACGGCTCCCGAGCACCACAGCCCAGCACACCGGGCTCCCCAGACCAGCTCAACGGGATCCCCAGCACAGCACACGGGGCCCCCCAGCACAGCACACGGGGCTTCCCAGCACAACAGCCCGCCTGGCTCTCCATCAGAGCCTGTACAAAACTCTCCTCAGCAGAGCCGGTTCAAACCACTCCCCAGCAGAGCCTGTCCACACGGCTCCCCAGCACCACAGCCTAACACACCGGGCTCTGAAGCTCAGCTCAACGGGCTCCCCAGCACAGCACACGGGGCCCCCAAGAACCACAGCCCGCCTGGCTCTCCATCAGAGCCATTTCACACCGCTCCCCAGCAGAGCCTGTCCACACGGCTCCCCAACAGCACAGCCCAGCACACCGGGCTGCCCAGCCCAGCTCACCGGGCTCCCCAGCAAAGCACACGGGGGCCCCCAACACCACAGCCCGCCTGGCTTTCCATCAGAGCCTGTTCACACCGCTACCCAGCAGAGCCTGTCTACACGGGTCCCCAGCAACACAGCCCAGCACACCGGGCTGCCCAGCCCAGCTAACCGGGCTCCCCAGCACAAA
>JAMOIN010000714.1:0-14265 GCA_024666655.1 Dascyllus trimaculatus
GTTAGTAGGGTTAGGTTTGGGTTTGGGTTGGGGTTTGTGGTTATGGGTTGAAATTTAATTTGTACAGGCCTACTGACTTGGTTTTGAGGTTTTGTTGACTGGTGCAGGTGAATTGAGGGTCCATGGTGCTGTTGAGGAGGTCCGGTGCTTTGTTCAGCGTCTTCTATGGCGAGCATGGTGTGTTGGAGTGGGTTGAAGTTGATGAGCTGAGGAATGAAAACGGTGTGTAGTGGAGGAAAGGTCAGAGTCGGGGATAGTGTAGGGGGGTATAGTCGTGGTCGTCAGGTCGTGGTTTCTGCCCAGGTTCGGGTCAGAAATAGTCTTGGTCAGGTGGGGTCTCCTACCCTGGTTAGGGTTAGGGACCGGGTTAAGTTTAGGGCCGGGAGGGGGGAGGTTAAGGTTAGGGCCAGGAGGAGGGAGGTTAAGGTTAGGGGCAAGGTTAAGGTTAGGGTCGGGGGGAGGGTTAGGGTTAGGGTTAGGTTTGGGTTCGGGTTGGGGTTTGTGATTTGTGTCTGTAATTTGGGTTAGGGTTAGGGTTAGGTTGGGGTTCGGGTTGGGTTAGGTTGGGGAACTGTCCCAACCCCCCGTAGGGGTGTTGGGGCGTGCACGGGCACAGAGTCCTCATTTTAATTTTATATTAAAACTTCCCCATAATCCTTTAAAAAGAATAAAAACCGGGTCTAGAACTTGTACCCGTTAAAAGAAATAAAATAAAATAAAAGGGGTAAGAAAATATAAAAGGTTAAAACCAAAAGAAAAGGCAGGAGGAATTAAAATAGAAGGGAAGAGGAATCAGGATGGGGGAGGGAGGGGGAGGGAGGGGGAGGAAGGGAGGGTCAAGGTCAGGGAAAGAGGGGGGAGGTTAAGTTTAGGCAAGGGAAGGATAAAGGTTAGGGTAAGGGGGAGGGACAGGTTAAGGTTAGGGAAGAGGGAGGAGGGAATTGGGATAGGGTTAGGGTTAGGGTTAGGGTTAGGGTTAGGGGTTAGGGTTGGGTTGGGGTTGGGGTTTATGATTTATGATTATAATTTAGTGTGTACTGGCCTACTGACTTGGTTTGGAGTTCTGTTGGTGCAGGTGAGTTGAGGATCTGTGGTGCTGTTGAGGAGGTCCGGTGCTTTGTTCAGCGTCTTCTGTGGCAGGCGTGATGTGTTGGGGTGGGTTGGAGTTGGTGAGCTGAGGAGTGATAGTTTTGTGCGATGTAGGAGAAGTCAAAGTCAGAAGTAATGTAGGGGGGGATAGTCAAGGTCGTCAAGTTGTGGTATCTGCCCTGGTTCGGGTCAGACCCAGTCCTGGTCGGATGGGGTCTCCTACCCTGGTTAGGGTGAGGGAGCGGGTTAAGTTTAGGGCCGGGAGGGGGGAGGTTAAGGTCAGGGTCCGGGTCGGGGTTGAGGTTAGAGTCAGGGGGAGGGAGGTTAAGGTTAGGGTGAGGGGGCATGGGTGGGGCAGTCCAGTCGGTTTGGGGGGCTAAGGTCGCATTCGGAGGTCGGGGGGGTTTAGTGGGTGGGGCGAGGATCTGGTCCGGTAATGGAGGTGCGTCAGTCAAGGGGCCGGCCTGCCGGAGCAGCACGACCCCCCCAGGATGTTGTTTGGAGGAGGGATCAGAGCGGGTTGTGTTCAGTGTGGTTTTCACTTGGTGTGACCCTTTCATCATATTTCCCTCACTCCATTTTTGGGGAAGGTTTGACGTGCTTGGGGTCTGCTGCTCAGCCTGGCCGGACCCAAGAGCGGAGGCACCTGTATGGAAAGAGTGGGAAAGGATGTTAGTATTTAATATGTCCTGGTCGGATAGGTCAGTCGGGGTGAATTGAGTCATTTGGGTCCTGGGTTGTGGTTCTGGTGGGAATGGGAAAGAGTCCTCTTCTGGTTCAGCGGAGGAGGGGGTGGGGGTGGGGCTGGGAGGAGGTTCCTGGTCGTCGTAGATGATTTCTTGTGCTGCTGGGATGGTGTGTTCTGAAAGCCGGTTTCCGTATCTCTTTCGGGCCCAGCCAATGGCTATTTGGAAGGCCGTATCGTGGCAGGTGGTTGAAAGAGGGGTGTTAATGATTCTGCTGTAGTGGTGAAGTAAAATTGACATGTTAGTTTTTAACCAGTTTGTAGTGTTGTCCTGTACTTTCTGTCGGGTGATTTCAGTAGGTGAAGATGGTTTAATAAATGCTGTCAATTTTACTGCTTGTCTTAGCATACCTGGTGGAAATGTTTGTGTAGTGAGTGAATTGTTTATTATGAATTTGTGATGTAATGCTTGGATTAATTTGAAGTATTCCTTACAGATGTTTCTGGTGAATGGATCTAGTGGCTGTTGTCTGTGTGTGGCCGTGTGCTGCTGTCTGGGTGCAGGTAAGTGGTGCTGTTGTGTGAGTGTATGTGTGTGTGTGGCCTGTGGACCACTCCCTGCTCCACTCCTGTGCCCAGTACTACCCTGCAAAAAGTGTGTGTACATTTTTGGTGGTGGTGGTGCTCTTACCTAACCTGTTGTCTCTCAAAATGGAGGCCCAGAGATTCTTCCGAGTGCCGTAGTAGGCTTGTTGTCCTTGGGTGGAGGTGGTCCTCAGTCGTCTGGGTGGTGTTCTTCCAACTTGTGCCTTTAATTAAAGGTGCTCAAGGAGAGGTTGTTGAAATAGTAATGTCCATGGAGAAACAGTTTAAAAGGAAGCCAGGCTGGCAGAGCCCTCCACCAATAATTAAAATTTAACTTTTATTTAATACTTATCATTAAAATCAAATCCGATGCTTGTTGAAGGTCAAGCTGGCTGCTAAAAACAATTAAAAAGGCAAGGTTTCGTGGTGCAGAGGAGTGGAGTTCCCTGACGTTTCGCAGAAGTACTGCTTCATCAGAGGGTAATGAGGGAGTGATCCACAGCCTGTTAAATAGCAGTCAGGGGAGGGAGGGTGAGGTCCCTCCCCTGAGTGTCAATCAACAAATCCGGTGAGAGTGTCGGGAGTGAGTGTGCTGTGGTAGGTTGATCTGTCCATTTGAATTTCAAATTTTGGAGGGAAAAATGGTCGGGGTGCTCTGATTGGAGGTGACAGGGGGTGTGAGGGTGATGTCGTGTGTGGGTGTTGATGTATAGCCATTGGCTGGGCCAAGTCTTGTGGTGGGGCGTTGTCCTTGGTTGTTTGTGGAATCTTGTTTGACGAATGGAGGAATTAAGAAGTCTCTTGCTGTGGTAGGTGTTTAGCTCCAAAGGGAGAGGCGCCGCCCTCCATCCGGGAGGCCCCGGTTCCAGTCCGGGCGGCGACAGCCAAAAGAGAAGTCCTTTTTATGGTTTGGTAATTGTGTTTGTAATGAATAAAGTTTCCAAATAATGTTTTTGTCATTTTTTCATTTTTTCAGTCCAGAATTATTGTGTATGTGGAATAGTGAAGGTTGTTGGGTGAGGAATGGCCATGTCTTTAGCTCAGTGGAGAGAGCAGGCGTCTATCATCCGGGAGGCCCGGGTTCGAAACCCGCCGCCGCCGCCAGCCAAAAAATCTTGGAAAAAAAAGGTGCAGATGTTTAGTTTGGATGATTGTGCAGATTTTGATAACTGGAATATACTTTACTTGCTGTGGAGGTGTTGTTTTGTTGGGGAGTCCGGTGTGTAATCTTGCTTCTGGTTGTAGATGATGGAGGCCTTCGCTCAACAGCAGGATGGTTGTTCTTGTGATTTTTGCAGTGAAGCTTCTTGGCAAGTCAGTGGCACGGACTGGGTTAGGGTTGGGTTGGGGTTGGGGTTTATGATTTATGATTATAATTTAGTGTGTACTGGCCTACTGACTTGGTTTGGAGTTCTGTTGGTGCAGGTGAGTTGAGGATCTGTGGTGCTGTTGAGGAGGTCCGGTGCTTTGTTCAGCGTCTTCTGTGGCAGGCGTGATGTGTTGGGGTGGGTTGGAGTTGGTGAGCTGAGGAGTGATAGTTTTGTGCGATGTAGGAGAAGTCAAAGTCAGAAGTAATGTAGGGGGGGATAGTCAAGGTCGTCAAGTTGTGGTATCTGCCCTGGTTCGGGTCAGACCCAGTCCTGGTCGGATGGGGTCTCCTAGGGTTAGGGTTAGGGTTAGGGTTAGGGTTAGGGGTTAGGTTGGGGTTCGGGTTGGGGTTTGTAATTTATGATTGTAATTTATTGTGTGCAGGCCTACTGACTTGGTGTGGAGTTTTGGTGACTGGTGCAGGTGAGTTGAGGGTCCATGGTGCTGTTGAGGAGGTCCGGTGCTGTGTTCAGCGTCTTCTATGGCAGGCATGGTGTGTTGGAGTAGGATGGAGTCGGTGAGCTGAGGAGGGAAAGTGTTGTGAGATGCAGGAGAGGTCAGAGTCGGAGGTTGTGTAGGGGGGGATAGTCAAAGTCGTAGAGTCGTGGTATCTGCCCTGGTTCGGGTCAGACCCAGTCTTGGTCGGGTGGGGTCTCCTCCCCTGGTTAGGGTGAGGGAGCGGGTTAAGTTTAGGCCCGGGAGGGGGGAGGTTAAGGTTAGGGCCAGGAGGGGGGAGGTTAAGGTCAGGGTCAGGGTCAAGGTTGAGGTTAGGGCCAGGAGGAGGGAGGTTAAGGTTAGGGTCAGGGGGGATGGGTGGGGCAGTCCAGTCAGTTTGGGTGGCGAGAGTTGGGTGCGGAGGAAGGGGGGGTTTAGTGGGTGGGGCGAGGGTCTGGTCCGGTAAAAGAGGTGCGTCAGTCAGAGGGCCGGCCCGCTGGAGCAGCATGACCCCCCCAGGATGGTGTTTGGAGGAGGGATCAGAGCAGGTTTTGTTCAGTGCGATTTTCACTTGGTGTGACCCTTTCATCATGTTTCCCTCACTCCGTTTCTGGGGAAGGTTTGGTGTGCTTGGGGTCTGCTGCTCAGCCTGGCCGGACCCAAGAGCGGCGGCACCTGTAGGGGGAGAGTGGGAGAGAATGTTAATATTTAAAATGTCCTTGTCGGGTGAGTCAGTCGGGGTGAATTGGTGCATTTGGGTCCCGGGTTGTGGTTCTGGTGAGGGTGGGAAGAATTCCTCTTCTGGTTCAGCGGAGGAGGGGGTGGGGGTGGGGGTGGGGCTGGGAGGGGGTTCGTGGTCGTCGTCGAAGATGATTGCTTCTGCTGCCGGGATGGTGTGTTCAGAGAGTCGGTTGCCGTATCTCTTTCGGGCCCAGCCAATGGCTATTTGGAAGGCCTTGTCGTGGCAGGTGGCTGAAAGTGGGGTGTTAATGATTTTGCAGTAATGCTGAAGTAGAATTGACAGGTTAGTTTTAAGCCAGTTGGTGGTGTTGTCATGAACTTTCTGCCGGGTTATTTCTGTAGGTGAAGATGGTTTGATGAATGCTGTCAATTTTATTGCCTGTCTTAACATTCCTGGTGGAAATGTATGTGTGATAAGTGAATTGTTTATTATGAATTTGTGATGTATGGCTTGAATTAATCTGAAATATTCTTTACAGGTGTTTCTGGTGAGTGGGTCTATTGGCTGCTGTCTATGTGTGGCCGTGTGCTGTTGTCTAGGTGCAGGTAAGTGCTGGTGTTGTGTGAATGTACGTGTGTATGTGTGTGTGGTCTGTGGACCACTCCCTGCTCCACTCCTGTGCCCAGTACTATCATGCATCAAATACATTTTGTGGGGTGGTGGTGCTCTTACCTAGGTGGCTGCTCTTCAAGATGGACGCCCAAAGGTTCTACAGGCTGCCGTGGTAGGCTTGTGTTGTCTTCGTGTGGAGGTGATTTTCCGTCTGGTGGTCCTTTGGGGGATGTTTTCCAGCTTGGGCCTTTAATTAAAAGTGCTCAAGGAAAGGTTGCTGAGATAGCAATGTCCATGTGAAAAACAGTTTAAAAACAAGCCAGGCTGGCAGAGCCCTCCACCAATAATTAAAATTTAACTTTTATTTCGATACTTATCTTTAAAAACAATCCGATGCTTGTAGGAAGTCAAGCGAGCTGCTAAAACCAATTAAAAAAGCAAGGTTTCCTGGTGCAGAGGAGTGGAGTTCCCTGACGTTTCGCAGTGGTGCTGCTTCTTCAGAGGGTAATGAGGGAGTGATCCACAGCCTGTTTAAATAGCAGCCAGGGGAGGGAGGGTGAGGTCCCTCCCCTGACTGCCAATCATCCAATCCGGTGGTTGTGTCGGGAGTGAGTATGTTATGATAGGTTGGTTTGTCCATTTGAATTTCAATTTTGGAGGGAAAGTGGTTGGTGTGCTCTGATTGGAGGTGACGGGGGGGTGTGAGGGTGATGTAATGTGTGGGTGTTGATGTAAAGCCATTGGCTGGGCCAAGTCTTGTGGTGGGGCGTTGTCCTTGGTTGTTGTGGAGGAGTGGTTGAGAAATGGGAGATTTGGGATGGCTTTTGCTGAGGCAGATGTTTAGCTCCACGGGGAGAGGTGCTGTCTTCCATCCGGGAGGCCGTGGTTCGAGTCCGGGCGGCGACGGCAAAAAGAGGGTCCTTTTTATAGTTTAGTAATTGTTTTCTGTAATGAATAAAGTTTCCAAAATTGTTTTTTCTGTTTTTTTATTTTTAAGTCCAGAATTAAAGTGTTTGTGAAATGAAAAAGGTTGTTCAGTGAGGAATGTCCAGGTCTTTGGCTCGGTGGAATGGGCAGGCGTCTATCAGCCGAGGGGCCCGGGTTCGAACCCCGCCGTCGCCGCCAGCTGCAGAAATTTTGGGGAGAAATCCAGATGTTTATTTTTGATCATTGTGCAGATTTTCAGGATTGAGGCATACTTTACGTGATGTGAAGATGTTGCTTTGTTGGGGAGTCCGGTATTTGTTTTATCTCTGGTTGTTGATGATGGGGGCCTTCGCTCAACAGCAGGGTGATGGTTCTTGTAGAGTTTGCAGTGAAGCTTCTTACCAAGTCAGTGGCACGGACGGGGTTAGGTTGGGGTTCGGGTTGGGGTTTGTAATTTATGATTGTAATTTATTGTGTGCAGGCCTACTGACTTGGTGTGGAGTTTTGGTGACTGGTGCAGGTGAGTTGAGGGTCCATGGTGCTGTTGAGGAGGTCCGGTGCTGTGTTCAGCGTCTTCTATGGCAGGCATGGTGTGTTGGAGTAGGATGGAGTCGGTGAGCTGAGGAGGGAAAGTGTTGTGAGATGCAGGAGAGGTCAGAGTCGGAGGTTGTGTAGGGGGGGATAGTCAAAGTCGTAGAGTCGTGGTATCTGCCCTGGTTCGGGTCAGACCCAGTCTTGGTCGGGTGGGGTCTCCTCCCCTGGTTAGGGTGAGGGAGCGGGTTAAGTTTAGGCCCGGGAGGGGGGAGGTTAAGGTTAGGGCCAGGAGGGGGGAGGTTAAGGTCAGGGTCAGGGTCAAGGTTGAGGTAAGGGCCGGGTTAGGGTTAGGGTTAGGGTTAGGGTTAGGGGGTTAGGGTTAGGGTTAGGGTTAGGGTTAGGGTTAGGGGGTTAGGGTTAGGGTTAGGGTTAGGGTTAGGGTTAGGGTTAGGGTTAGGGTTAGGGTTAGGGTTAGGGTTAGGGTTAGGGTTAGGGTTAGGGTTAGGGTTAGGGTTAGGGTTAGGGTTAGGGTTAGGGTTAGGGTTAGGGTTAGGGTTAGGGTTAGGGTTAGGGTTAGGGTTAGGGTTAGGGTTAGGGTTAGGGTTAGGGTTAGGGTTAGGGTTAGGGTTAGGGTTAGGGTTAGTGTTAGGGTTAGGGTTAGGGTTAGGGTTAGGGTTAGGGTTAGGGTTAGGGTTAGGGGGGGTTAGGGTTAGGGTTAGGGTTGGGTTAGGGTGAGGGTTGTGGGTTTGGATTAAAATTCGTGGTAGCACTGGCCTACTGATCAGGTGTGAGTGTTTGTGAGGGAGAGAGGAGTGATGAAGGTGTTTGTCAGTGGGGAGGGGGATTGGGACCCCAGGCAGAGTGGGGACAGAGAGGAGGGCGGTCTAGGACCACCAGGCCAGGAGCGGCGGCCCTGTTCAGTCATGAGTAGACATCATTAAGGCCTCCTGGCGTGGTGGTCCCGAGTCTGTGAATCCAGATTTTCTCCGCCCTCCTTCTCTGTCCGAGGGTCCAGTGGTCGTCATTCTGTAATGCAGAAATGATAAGGTGAGTGGGGGGATGTAATTGAAAGTGTTTAACCAATAGGGTACCGGGTCGACCTGCCCCAATGTTATACAGGTGTTGGGTTAGCCGGGTGTGGATGGAATGTTTTGTTTCTCCGATGTAGTGTTTCTGGCAGAACGTGCAAGTGATGATGTAGATGACATTGGTTGTGTTAATGGATAGGGAGCCAAAAGTCGGGGATTCTTTGCCTGTATGTGGATTCTGGATGAATTTTCTGTGTCTGTAATGATGGCTGTGTGGGAGTTGGGGTGTGGGTCGGTGGTCGGTGAATTTGGAACGGATAAGTAGTGAATGAAGGCTCCTGTTTTTACGGTATGCTGAGATGATTTTATGGTTATTGAAAGCAGGGTGGGTGGACTGTAGAATGGAGAAGTTCTGTTTAAACTTAAAATGGAGTCCTGTAATATGGTGAGAGTAAGTAGAAATGAATGGAATGAGCTGCTTTGGTGGGGAGGGAGGGTTGGGTTCTGTGTTGTATGTGTATGTGTGTGTTTGTGTGTGCTCTAGGCCGTCTCTTGGTGTGGGGGGGTGGGGTTTGGGGAGGTGTGGGTGTTTAGGGTTAGGCATGGGGTGGGGAAAATGGTTAGGGTTAGGAAAGGGGGTTGGGAAGTGGTTAGGGTAAGGAGTGGGGGTTCGGGTGTGGTTAAGGTAGGAGAGGGGGCGGTTAAGGTTAGACGTGGGGTCAGGGCGGTGGTTAGGATTAGGAGTAGGGGTGGGGGAGTGGTTAGGGTAAGGAGTGGGGATTCGGGAGTGGTTCAGGTAAGGAGGGGGGGTGGGGGGGCGGTTAAGGTTAGACGTGGGGTCAGGGGGATGGTTAAGGTTAGGAAAAGGGTTTGGGGAGTGGTTCGAGGGGTGGGATTCTGGATTCAAACCCTGGTTCGGGTAGGGGGAGGGGGAAGGGGGGGGGTTTGGTTGAGGCAGCTCTAGATTAGGGACCTGGGCTGGAGGGGGAAGAGGGGGTGAGTGAGTGGGAGCAAGGGAGGCCAGAGTGCTGGTTTTTATTGAACGGAGGAAGCGTTTTGAGTAACCTCTGGTCCGGAGGCTGTGGAATAAGGTCTGGGTGGCGGTGTGAAAGTCAGAGATGTCAGAACAAATACGGTAGAAGCGGATGAGTTGAGATTTAATAATACCTTTGAAGGTGTGTTTGGGATGGTAACTGGTTTTATGGAGTAAAGCGTGTGTGTCTGTTGGCTTGAAATAAACTTTGGTTTGTAGTTTTTTGTGTGTATTGTTAGCTGGCCTGAAAAAAACTGTGGTGTCTAGGAAGTTGATCTGGTTTGGGTCTATGGTGTGTTTGACTTTGATGGAAGGGTGATGGTTATTAAGGATTTCAATGAACTGAGGGAAGTATGTAATGTCGTGTGGCCAGATACCAAAAATGTCATCTAAAAACCTGAGGTATAGGGATGGTTGTAGTGGGCATTTGGATAAGGCCTCTTGCTCCCACTCACTCATGTACAGATTGGCGTAAGAAGGGGCAAATCTTTGACCCATGGCTGTCCCGTTGATTTGTAAATAAAATTGATTATTGAAGTAAAAGTCGTTATTGTTTAAGCACAGTTCGATGAGTTGTAAAAGTTCCTGGTCTGGTCTAGTCCGGTCTGGGTTTTTATTGAAAATCTTTTTGATTACTTGTAGGCCGAGATTGGTATTTATGTTTGTGTACAGGCTGTCAATGTCTATTGTAAAAAGATATGAATGATTGGGGACAGCCATGGGTCTTATCAGGTCAATGAAATGGTAAGTGTCTTTGATGTAGCTGGGGTGTTGGATGGAGAGGGGGCCCAGGAAGTGATCGATGTATTCTGAGACGTGATAAGTGGCGCTGTTGCAATCTGAGACTATTGGTCTTCCGGGAGGAACCTCAAAGGGAATGGTCCAGGTGGATGGTTCTTTATGTATTTTGGGCAGTAGGTAAAAGTAGCGAGGTCGTGGGTTGTCTGGTCCAAGTAGATAATTTCTCTGTTTGGCTGTAATGTATTTATTGTCGTACAGTGTGTGAATGATAGTCCGGAGTTTAATTTGGGTTTGTGGCTGTATGGAGTTGTCCAAGGGTTTATAGTAAGTATTGTTATTAAGTTGGCGATTAGCTTCCATAAGGTATTGGTGGCGGTCCATGATTACAGTCTTTGTGCCTTTATCTGCAGGTTTGATAATGATATTGAGGTTTTGGGTTAGGTCTGTGAGTGCTTCGCGTTCTAGTTGTGATAAATTGTCCGGGGCGTCAGTCGGTAGTGTATGGTACTGTAAAGTTCGTCTATTTTTCTGGATGAGTGATTGTATGGATTGACTTAGTCCGGTCTGTTCAGGCTCCCAGTTTGAGGGATGTGTAAATGGTTTATGTTGATACTGATTAGGGTGGAGATGGAAGTGTTCTATAAGTTTGAGTCGTCTGTGGAAGTTGTGTAGGTCCCTTTGAAGTTCCTCCCGGTTGAGGTTAGTGGGGCGGGGAATAAAGGAGAGCCCCCTCTCCAGGAGTTGTCGTTGTGGTGTGGTCAGAGTAAGTAGAGTGGCTAGGTTCAGGATGTTTGACTGAGAATTCCAGCCCAGGTCCCGATCCTGGTAAGCAGGGGGTGTGGAGGTTACTGGGTTGGTTTCAGTTTTTAAAGAAAATTTAATTGACGGCACCAGTTATCGAATATGGATTTGGCTGTTGTGGGTGTCCAATGGATGTTATCTTTTTCAGTGGTGAAGGTGTCGTGTGGGATTTCGGTTAGGAAGGGGAAATGTGTGGCCATGGTGTTGTTGATGAGCTTTAGATTCTGCTGCTGTTCAGGTGTGAGATGAGGTGAGTAATTCATTATGGCGAAATAGATGTCTGCGTTGGGGAAGGTCGACCCGGCTTGACGGAGCAGAGCTTTTAATTGTTTAATTGTAGTCTGCCTGGGGTCCTGGTCCCTGTTATTGATGCCCACCGAGAAGAGGACTATTTTTGTGTTGGGATTTGGCTGGGCTTTTTCGCAGATTTTCAGGAAATGGTAGGCGGCTGCTCCTGGATAACTGTCTAATTGAATATGGGGGTGGCTATGGGCTGGGATGCGGTTAATGTTGGAGTCTCCGATGATCAGTACGGGTTTTCTTGCTCTGATGTGCCAGTCCTGGATTTTGCGGCTGGGTCTGGCAATGTGGTATGTAGGTTTGTATGTAGTGGGATGGGGGGATGTGCTGTGGGTGGCGGCAGAGGGAAAGGCGGAGCGGGAGGAGGAGGGAGGAGTAGAGATATGGGAGGAGGAGGGAGGATTGGAGATGCCAGAAATCTCTCGGTTGTCGGAGGGAGAAGGAGGAAATTGAGGTGTGTTTTGTAGAAGGGAAGGGGGGTCGGTCGTCTGGTTGAGGGGATGTGTAGGTTTGGGTTTGGAGAGGAGGGGAGAAGTGGAATTGGGGTGGGGGGGTGAAGCACGTTCCGGGGGGGCAGCCGGATTAGTGTGGGGTGAAGAAGAGGAAATTGGAGGGGTGATTGATTTAGAAGAGGAGGGAGGGGGGGATGAAGTAGGTTTAGGGGGGGTGGAGCAGGGGGAGGGGTCACAGGAAGTGAGATGAATCATTTGATTGTGCTGTTGAAATGATGGTATGG
The DNA here is from genome assembly GCA_024666655.1 of Dascyllus trimaculatus. Lineage (NCBI taxonomy): Eukaryota > Metazoa > Chordata > Actinopteri > Pomacentridae > Dascyllus > Dascyllus trimaculatus. The sequence continues at coordinate 11,557 of JAMOIN010000714.1, forward strand.
AGTCGCCCGAGGAGGAGTGGTCAGGAGGCGCGACCCCCGTTGATGGTTGAGTGGAGGGCTCAGATTGGGTTGTTAGCTGGTTATGATTAACCTTAAGAGACCCTTTCATCATTATTGCCGGCTCCACGAGCTGTTTTTGAGGGGTCGGCCTCCCGGCCAGGTCCTCCCGGGCGTCAGCAGTATTTGGCTGTGGGGAAGGGGAGAGGATAGTGTCAGGGATAATGACAGAAGTATTGGAGTGGGTGTTCAATGTAATGGTTTCTAAGTCCTGTGTTGTGATTGGTTTGCTGGGGGGTTGATGTATTTGAGCTGTAGTTTGTATGGTTGTCGTGGAGCTGTTGGCTAGAATGGGTGAAATGAGGGAGTTGGATGTAGAGGTGTGTTTGTCTTCAGTAGTGGGTAGGGGTCCCCAGGTGACTTTTTTTGTCCTTTGGGGCTGTGGGGTGGATGTGGCTGGTACTGCAGGAGCATGTTGGTTCTGAGGGATAGGTGGGGGTTCGGTGGACTGAGGGTGTTGTTGTACTGGTGTGTTTTGGGTTTTGAGTAGTTGTGCAGGGGCTTTCTGGGGTTTTATGGGGCCTCTTCTCGGTGGTGTGATGCCTGCATTAGTGTGTAAATGGGGGATGAACTTGTGTGTTGTGTATATGGGGAGGGAGGGTCCTGGTCTTTGTGTTGGGTGATGAGATATGAGGTGGTGTGGCTGTTCGGGTGTCTTGGTTGTGGATGAGGGTCGGCTAAGAAGGAGAGAGAGGGCGTGAGGGGCTTGTGGTTTTGGGAGATGTGGGAAATCTTCTTCTGCTAGCTCGGGGATGGTTGGTAGGAGGGTGTGGGGTCCAAGAGTAGCGGTGGTGGTGGTGGTGGTGGTGGTCATCAGCTGGTTTGTCTGTAGAATGCGTTGAGTTTCTTGTAGAGTTGTGGCTGTTAGTCTGGGTCCATAGCGTTTATGGGCCCATCCAGTGGCAATCTGAAGTGCTGTGGGATTGTATGAGGATGTGGCCAGGGTAGCTCTTGCGTCTGTATAATGTTGTTGGAGTATGGTTATGGTGTTATGCATCCATTGTGTTGTGTTGTTGTGTATTTTGGTGCGTGTGTCTGTTGTGGGTGTGGATGGTTTTATGAAATTAGTCAGGCGGTTGACTTGGCGGAGCATGCCGGATGGAAAGTGTCCTGTGGTGAGTGATTTGTCCATGATTTCTTTGTGATGTATTGCTTGTATAAGTTTGAAATAATGTTTGCTAAGATGCCTGGTTTCTGGGTCCGGTGGTTGGGTGAGTGGGGCAGCATGTGTGTGTGTGTGTAGTTGTGTGTGGTGTTGTCGTGTGGTGTTGTGCTGTGTGTTAGTTAAATGTGTGATGTTTGTTCTGGATGTGTGTGGTGTGGGATGAGGTGCATGGCCGCTCCCGGCCCCGCTCCTGTGCGCAGCTCTGGCCCTGTAAGAAAATGCCATTATGGTGGGAGGCTCTTACCTGAATTGCTGCTGGAGGTTGTCTCTCTTTGTCAGAAGTTCCGGGTCTGGTGTTGTTGGTTGGTTGGCAGTGGATGGCTGTCCTGCTGCTTCTACCATGGAAGACGTTGGCTTCTTTAGATGGAGACCAGAGCTCGGCCAGTTGGATAAAAAGAGAGAGTCTCCTTGGACAGTTGTTAAAAAAGGCAGAGCCTCCACCGATGGTTAAAATTAGTCTTTAATAATTTTTCAGGATAAAAACTCTGTTAAAAGCCAATAGAAAAACAATAAAACACAGGCAGTCAACTAACGCAAAGGAGCAGTTCCCTTTAGACGTTTCGCAACTGTGTTGCTTCCTCAGGGGAAACCGGGAACGGCCCAAAGGATGACATTTAACCGTTGGGGAGGGAGGGTTAGTCCCTCCCCAAGAGCCAATTGTCCAATCGTAGTGTGTGGTGTGTGGTGATTGGTGGAAATGAGGGTGTGTGTAAAGTGTTTTGGAGGGAAAAAGCAGATCCAAATTGCTGATTGGGTGTGAGTTTGAAATTTTGGAGGGAAAGCTGATGGTTGGGTGTAATGGGGGGTGTGGGTGGGAGTGGTTGAGTGGTGTGAGATGAAGTAAGATGTAAGATGTGTTGTGGAACAGGTCACCTGGATGGGCCCTCGGCTGTTCAGGAAGATGTTGTAGCTTGGATCCGTTGGTCAGGTGGTGTTGTCCCTTCCTGGATGGTGATCAGATGGTGAGTAACAGTCCTGAATGTTCAAAAGAGTATTTTATTTTTTGCAATCTTGAGAAGCGATGGAGTAGGTAAGTGCTGCGAGGTGTTCAGAATCCATTGTGGAGCTATAGCTCAGCTGGTAGAGCAGAAAGCCTCCAAGCAGAGAGTCCCGGTTCAAATCCCTCCGGTTCCAAACCTAGAGTTTTGTCATGAGTGTTGACTGAGTTGCACAGAGATGAAAAAAAGGGGGGGGCTTGGAAGGAAAAAAGGCGAATGATTTTGCATAGTTTTTATTTTTTTCTGTATAATGCAGTGAATATCTATAAGGGTTAGGGTTAGGGTTAGGGTTAGGGTTAGGGTTAGGGTTAGGGGGTTAGGGTTAGGGTTAGGGTTAGGGTTAGGGTTAGGGTTAGGGTTAGGGGTTAGGGGTTAGGGTTAGGGTTAGGGTTAGGGTTAGGGTTAGGGTTAGGGTTAGTAGGGTTAGTGTTAGTGTTAGGGTTAGGGTTAGGGTTAGGGTTAGGGGTTAGGGTTAGGGTTAGGGTTAGG